>RJJA01000274.1:0-81420 GCA_003724045.1 Lepidurus arcticus | reverse complement strand
TTAAACGAACCCAGCTCATTTCCAGGGGTTTTTCCTTTCGAACATTTCTAATTATCTAAATTACAACTTTCCCCTCACAGTATGTAGGGATGTTCCATAGATAGTGCTATTGTCTAGTGTCTTCCATACTTTGCTGGGCGAAGGGGCGTCGCTAGATTTGTGTGTAGTACCCAACTACCCATACGCCAATCACCGGCGTAAAGTTCCGTAAACATAAAGCATACCGTAGACAAATAATAACACCTTGGTTTTTGGTGAACGTAATCCGGATTTAGAAGGTATTTAAACATATGGCAATTTCTTTGCTTTTATAAATATAACTCTATCTTACCAGTATGACTACCTTGAGGGCTTTTACCTGTGAAGATATGCTGAGGTTCAACAACGTGTAAGTTTGATAGCTGCTTCTTCTAACACAGCAAAACAAAAGTTTCATCTTTGTCGTCGCCATATAAACGAATTCTCTATCTTCCCAATTATAGAAACTTGGATCCATTGACGGAAACGGTAAAATTTTGCATATTATCCATTAAATAATATAATATTAAAACTTGAGATTCTCTTGACATTATTTCTTAGTATGGCTTGGCTTTCTACATGCAATATCTCGCCCATTGGCCTGAATACTTCCAAGTTGCCGAATCACCCAGCGGAGAGATTATGGGCTACAGTAACTTTCTAGCAATCGTTATCACATAACGTTATTTTTATATTTTAAATATTCATTGTTAATAGTAATGGGCAAGGCAGAAGGCTCTGGAGCTTCTTGGCATGGTCACGTTACAGCATTAAGTGTAGCACCAGAGTATCGCCGCCTTGGTCTGGCTGCTAAACTTATGTCTTTCCTGGAAGAAGTGTCGGAAAAAAAGCGAGCGTATTTCGTTGACCTCTTTGTCCGCGTGTCCAATACCGTTGCGATTAATATGTATAGGAATTTGGGCTACATAGTTTATCGGACGGTCCTGGATTACTATTCTGGTGACCCTGATGAAGATGCTTATGGTATGATGCTTATATTTTCCAGGATATAGATTAGCGTGAAGTAACGCCGACGTTTGTTTTCGTTTAGATATGAGAAAAGCCTTATCCAGGGACGTGGAAAAGAAATCTGTTATCCCTCTGACTCATCCTGTGCGGCCCGAAGATATTGATTGACAGGGGGCGTTTCTTTGCTGTATTATTATTGTCTTTCTAGCATTGTTTGTTAGACTGTTATTTTAACGTGTGACTCTGCAGTACAGGCTCTATTCTATGCAATTATTTAAAAAAGCCCTTTGATGTAATTATTTGAGTTTTGAAATTGAAAAGGTTGATTTAAATTTGAACACTAGGTGGCGTAGCAGCGTTGCTTGGCAACAGTAATAGACAAAGACGATGACAACAAACGTGAAACGTTCGGCTGAAAGCAAGTGAGGGCGGAATGGTCATGGGGGAGAGGTTTTTGTGTTAATTCGTGCGAACTAGCGCCTGATAATAGATACGGACCCAGAAAAACCTTATCTGGCTTACACCCTTTTGTTTGTTGCAATGAAACAGTGATGGTGAAACTCAGAATCCTGAGTACACCATACCAAAGAAAAGGATTGAAGATAAGTGCTCATCAGCTCGTGTTTTTCCTCATTCGGAATATACTCTTGTTCTTCCCGGAACGCATTTGTTTAGCCTTTGAAGGTGAATCACTACCCTAGTTCTTCTTAACCTCCTGTGTTAAACTTAAGAACCTAATATTTCCTTTATGATTCATTGTTTTTATCATGATTTATAGCCGTGCTGAACTTTTGCATCAAGGTCTTATTTCTAACAACTGCTGGACTAACTACTGCATTTTTTTATAATTTTCCCCTAGATTCAGTTACAACCGATGCTTATTCAAATCACATAAACTCGACACGCAACCTCAGCGTACGTACCCGGAATTAAACTTTTGAGTTCATTCCATTATGTCGCACACTATTGTGCTTTGTGGCGCACGCGAAAACCGAACCGAAATTCTCAGAATGTCTCCCCCACTAGGAACACCTCACAGATCGTCGTCTTATCTTACGGTAAGTTGGGCAATCCTAAAAATCCTAACCGATTAATATAAAGCCACACACCACGTTTGTTTTTGCTTCGTCATAACTCAGCTATGTAGAACCTTGACTGAAAAAAATAACTCATGTGCTTATGCCTTTTTATGGATGGTTTGCTGCAGGGAAAGGCAACGTGCAATTCTGTCCAGTTTCTTTCACACCTACTATAGAAAAAGTATGCGGGAATGATGTTTCCCAACATTCTGTTACGAATACCCAGGCCTTCTCAAAGCATGTGTTCTGCGTCTCTGTAGGGAAGGAAACAGCTTTATGCGTGTCTATTTCTGTCCTCTTCTTCGCATCGTCCTCAAACTAATCACCTGCGTGCCCCATTTTTTCACTCTTAAACCTGTCTTTTCCTTTCTTCGCAACATTTGATCCACCCATCCCATCCTCCCTATCTCCATTTCTCCTTATCTAATAATCCCTAATTCCCTGCAAATTCTATGCACCATAGTTTGGCTTGCAACACGTTTTTAATATTTATATTTATTTTTTAATTTTACTTTTCCCCTGTCTGTCTTGTTTGCATTGTGCAATCGGCGCTACTTGGAAAAATTCAAGAATCCTCTTACCTGTGGTCGCGTTCTGTGTATCCTATCGTGTGCTCGAGCATTAGAATCGGATCGAACCGACTGTTTTCACTTCGAAAGAATCATTATCTATGCATTTCCGGTTGGTCTATTAGGAGCGGATGTGACGCTAGGACTTGTCCGGCGTGCAGGGAAAATCCAGCACGGACTTGCCATATCTTCCCTCTCTCTTTTTTTTTTATTTTTCTTACTTTTTATCCGGCTGAATTTTGGATCACATGCGCGGTTTCATTTTATAGTATAGGAATTGAACTCGAAGGTATTGAAAAGTGCCCTCCCGGACTTCCGGGGGCTAATAAAAAGGTATTCCCATCGTCATCTCCTTTCCTGGGCATAGAGTGGGCTTTTTTACTTCTACTGTAGACGTTATAGTGGCTCTAGCAGCTTGAAAAACCTGGTTAACTCCAAGTATTAGCCATAGCCTTGCCGATGGGTACGGTTTTTACAGGAAACCCAGCAAGCAGGCCGCCCGAACATGTTCTTTGATGGAAACAAGCCAAAAGTTTCCATCCAAACCAAGTAATGGCTATGGGAAGCCGAAAGTTTCTCAGGCCAACTGCTCTTTTTGACTCCTCCTTACGGGGGAAGCTCTGTTTTCTTTTTCCCTTACGGATGTTTCAGTACACGTAGGTCAGGTTTAGCGAAAGAAGAAGAAGAAAAAAGCTTTTCCGTGTGCGGATTTTGGCAGGTTTTTTTTCGAGGCTGAGAATTGGTACGCTATATATGTGATGTTTTGTTTCTTGTGTGTTTGGCTTTTTAGATGCTGAATAGCTTTGCAGAAGATCTGGAGTCAATTTTGTCGGATTTGAGCGGTTCCACCTCACCGCTCCCGACCGTCCACGAAGACACACCCTTTCTCGAGTCCGAGATTTTAGGCGGACAAGAGCCAGGAACGCCTACTTCCCCCGTCAGTGACAAGTTTTTTTTTACATATTCAGACTTTTTAAAGCCCCTTTTAAGCTTCTTGCTTTCATTGTCGCTTTTAAGTGTCTTGTTCTCCTTTTCCATTCAACGTTAATTTCATTACTATTATTTGAGATTTTTTAATAATTATTTCCAATTTTTTGAGAATTTTTTGGAATTATTTCGAGAATTTTTCAGAATTATTTCGGATTTTTTGAGAATTTTTCAGAATTATTTCGGATTTTTTTGAGAATTTTTTAAAATTATTTTGGAATTTTTTAGATTTCTTAAAAAAATAGGATTTGATGAGAATTTTTGAGAATTTCAATCGAATTGCTTCAGTTTTTTTCCAATTAGTTGGGAATTTCATTAGACTTGGGAATTTCTTAACCATTTTTGTTGTAATTATTTGAGAGTTTTTATTAGAATTATTGGTAATTTTTATTAGAATTTTCGAAAATTTTCAATAGAAATTATTTGAGGATTTCACAAGAAATAAAAAAAAGAAATATTCGGGATTTTTCTAGAATTAGAGAGTTTTTGTAATTATTAGCCTTTTATAAGTGTTAATTTCTTGAGGTTTGTAATTATTTGAGCATTTCATTTGAATATTTTTCTTTTTCAAATGCTTAGGGTATTCGGCGGCCTTCCAATTTATTCACAGTGGAATCGAATGTCTTGCCGCAGTCTTTGGCTGGCAGCATAGCCAGCACTTCACGGTCTTGCAGTCCCGAAACGGGCTCGGATCATGGCAACTTGAGTTTATTAGAACGTCTTATACGGACGCACTCGATATGGTTTCTGCCCGACCTCCAGCGAGTCGGCGCGGTCCATTTACTCGAGAACCAGGACGAGACGGGCTTGTTTATCGTCCGCCAGTCTTCCCAGCCGGGCACCCTAGCCTTATCCATTCGTTTAGAAAGCGATGAAAGCGGTGCCGATGTCCAGCATTACCTTCTGGAGACCCCTCGTTTGGACAGCGGGAGTACAGGAGTGCGTTTGGAGGCTTCGGAGTTGATCTTTGACTCGCTACCGGTCCTCTTTGAGCACTACAGCCAATGCTGCGATGAGCTGCCCATTCAGTTACGTTTGCCACGCCTGTTGCGCGAAGCGAAGAGTCGACAAGCCTTGTCGGCATTCGCCGTCCTCGGACAAGACTTCTGGACTCGCCGACTCGCACCCATGGTATCCGAATCCCCTCCCAAGCTGTCCCCGCGTATGGCTCGCAGCAAACAACCACCTCCGCCACCTCCCCGCTGGGCCAAACCGCCCC
This sequence comes from Lepidurus arcticus, assembly GCA_003724045.1. NCBI lineage: Eukaryota > Metazoa > Arthropoda > Branchiopoda > Notostraca > Triopsidae > Lepidurus > Lepidurus arcticus. Next base: position 76,579 of record RJJA01000274.1, on the reverse strand, counting down.
AAACGGTTATTATGGCTAACCTTGCTCCCGCGCTTCCTACTTTGGAGGTTAACGGGAATGAAGTGAGCGAAAGCGAACTTTTGCAAGGCGAAATCATAACTGCGCCAACCTTGGACAGTGTAACGAAAGATCACGCACAGGAAGCCGAGTTTGAATCCTTGCCAAACGTTCTTTTGAGTGCCGAAACCGATACAACTCTTACTACTTCAGAAGAAGCTCAAGTTCAGCCAGGCATGGATACTTTGCTACCAAAGGCAGTTGAAACCGACCACGGAGAAGAGAAAGCGACTCTGGTAAGTCATTTTAGTGAGAGTCGGGGGAAAAAGAAAGGGCGACGAAGAAGGCAGTTTGCGCGGTCCCCGGATGGTAGACCGTACCGCAGCAGTGCGGCGGACAAAGCTTCGGATTATGAGGATATCTGGGATAGTCCGCCGCGAGAACTGACTTCGCCTGCTTCACCTCTTTCTCCTTCTTCTCCTACTTCTTCTGAATCAGATTGCGAGCCACTTGAAATGGACCCGCCTGCTGCGATGAACAAAGCGGTCTCCATCGGCGCGCTGATTAGCTTCGATGACAATACCCAAGTGGTAAGTCGGGCGCCGTCTCCGCCGCATATGTCTCCCATTGACGTCCTCTTAGACTGCCACGATACCACCAACACCACCGTGCAGTCAGACCACCCCATTAGAAAGCGAATTGAGGGCGAGGAGGACGTGATTGTCCAAGATTTGGTCGCTCATACCGCCGGTGATTCGGATGAGTTCGACCCCGACGATGGCTTGGTCCGGCCCGGTAAGTTGGACTTCCACAGAGCGTCCAAACGGACCAGTCCACTGTACTCGGAACCGGCTGATGCGCTACCGAAGCAACGCCAGCCGCCCTACCACGCGTCTCGGCCGTTACCTCCGTTTCCCGCGCCGATGCACTTTAAAATCCCGGCGTTTCATCAGCCCGCTTTACCTTCCAACTTTACGTCGTATGTCGCCGAGACTCCCCCGCTTTCATTGCAGACGAGGCCCCTGCCGACCTCTGCACCGCTACCGCCTGAGCGATTCGTGATCAGTAATAACAACCGACGTCAAACTGCAGTTGTAAATAAGAAAAATCAGAAAAACAGTTTCCGGTTGCCCTTACCGCTCAAATCGTCTGGGAATTCCACTCTGGCGCTTGTCGGCTCTCAAAAGATTACGAGTATTTCCTGGCCTGTAGATTCTAGTTGGGAATTTGTACACAGTGACGTGTCGCAAAGTTTAGTGACAACGTCGCCGGGCGTGACCGGCACCAACTTTTCCATCAAGTCACATCTCAGTTTAGCCAAACCACCTCACTCGCCTTTTCCTGCGCCCGGCGTAGACTTACCAGAGCAGTATGCATTCTCGAATCTTACCATGCGCCACGTTTTCGCTGCCTTACGACCCAATCTGGCCCTACCAGTTGCGAACTTTGCCCCGCCGCCGTCCCCGACGCCGTCCGTCTCCCATCCACACACCTTGGAGTTACGGAAATCAGCCTACGACAACTGGGCGAGTGACCATTCGCGCAGAATCGCCGAAGAAGACGACGAAGACGACGTGGGGACTGAAACAGAGTTCTCTGAACCGTGGGACAGCTCCAGATGGGCACAATTGTTGAATGCTAAGGAAACGACGTCCAACGGGACCATCAACCGTTCACCGTCAAATACGGCGACTAATTCCGTGGTGTTGGACTTGGGGAAAGGGACCTTGTCTGACGCGGGCATTGGGACTATGAGTGATTGTGCGACTTGGAACAAAAGCCATGTTGAGACACGGAAACGACCGCCTAGGGTTCCATTACAGCGCACAAAGAGTTTTAAGGACAAGATGGATCCGCTTATCGGTAATTTACGTGTTTTCTGAGATTTTTTAAAAGTTATCCGTATAGCTTAAGCTTTCTGTTCCGCGATAGCGTTAGGAAAGTGTAAAGAAAGTAAAGTTCTGATCAAATTGAGACTGTGTTTACAAAGTTATCGTGTTTGACGTTTTATGCGCAGAAGCAATGCGCGTTCATATGCGCCCGTACAAAGCACTGCGCGCCGTCTAGCGATAGCTTGGATGTAAACAAGTTAAGCTATACGGGAGCTTTAAAGTGTTTGAAAAGGATGTAATATGGAAATCTGTTTCTCTTTACTGTTGCAGCTTCGCCTCGATTGTTGGCATTGCGAGGGTCTGAGAGGACGGAAGCAGGAAGGAGATTACGGAGCGCGGTTTTGGCTCTGGGTCAAGACCCCAGCACAACTTTCTGCCAGAACATTCGTCATTTTGTACAATGTACCAGGGAAGCCCGTGAAGCGCGACCTAGTGTGGTAACTCGTAACGTCCGTCAGTTTATGTCAGGTTTGAAGAATTTCCTGCTCCAACATGGGGAGAAACTCTTTGACGCGGCGTTGCATGATGAACAAAAACGGGTAAGATTTTGCTTTCGAATTTTTTCATTGTTGGGAGTTCTGAGATTCATGTATGGATTGGTCTGTTCCAGTTGAAACCAACCGAATTCCTAAACTTGGGTGCTATTTTGGAGTCTTGTTTGCAATCTTTGGTGCTAGTGCCTTTGCATCCACATTTGTATGCGCTGTTCGTCCAAGACGCTCTCGACAAGGGCAAACTGCAGAATATGGTGTTGGCCATGGAGACAGTACGTGAGATGGATCCAGTTGCTCTTGGACTTCGTGTAAGAAACCCAAAACATTCAATTGAGATTGTACATGAATCTGCATTTTCATGAATAAGAATGGATATTAATTTTTATTTTCATTTTATTTTCATTCATTTTATTTATTTTTTTACGTTAGGCGGATTGCGAATTGCCCTCTGCTGAGCTACTAGATCGTGTTGGACAGTCTTTGTATCTGATGCAAGCAGCACCGTGCCCGTTGGATAAGCTGGAACATCTCTTGGCTGCTACTACGGATATTTATTACCATGTATGTAAATCACCTCATTGGGGCTTTGAAGGGATTGGAGTTACTTGGAATTATCGTTGTTTTTGTAGGCAACATCAGCATATGGAGACAACTTATCAGCCGACGAATTCTTGCCGTTGCTCGCTTGGGCTTGTGCACGTTGTGGATTGGTCACTGCAGAGCAGGAAGCGGACTTTATGTGGGCCCTACTGCAGCCTGCTTTGTTGGCCGGGGAAGGAGCGTATTTCTTAACAGCATTATCCTCAGCCTTGCAACTATTGCATGGCTTCCGTTTGCCAGTTTCGCCGCCAGCGTCGCCTTCCGATGTCGTTTCGGAAATGGGCACTTGGCGGAGTGGGCGTACTCCAGGAAGCAGTCCTATTCCTTGTGTTCTCCGCGTTTTAGTGGCTGATGAAAGTCAGGGTAGTTTGCTCGCGCGTACTGTGCCTGTGCGCCCTTGTATGACAGCTAGAGATGTTTCCAAGCTGCTATCACTGAAATTGAGATTATCGAACCCGCAAGATTATGGATTGGTGGCTCTTATTGATGGCCAAGGTAAAAGAGTTAGAGAGAATAAGTTCGGGTAGTAATTGGTTCTGTTGTAGAAACGCTCCTGAATGAATCTGACAGTCCACATGATTTGCGGACATCTGTGTTAAGCTCGGGACGAAATTGCACCTTCGCCTTTCGACGACTCGATGCGAAAATTGCTTGGCCGTCACATTTGGAATCTTGACGAGTGACGCTTAGTGCCTTTTTTCAGTCTCCTACCCCGTAATTCAATCTACTAATGAAAACTCTGAATGACTGATCCACGCATAACGAATACCTACCAAAATAGCCATGGTTTTCGCTTACTCATGCCTTTTCAAGCTTACATTTTCTGCTCAGAGATTAAGGGCCCGTAACTTCCCAACTCTTTTCCCCTTTTCGTATCCTTTGTATAATAAAGAAAAATGATCTCCTAATGATGTCTAATTCATGACTTGGTAAAACATAATGCAGTTACGATGAGTTAACCGGTGAAGGCCACAAATACAACGGACGCATAACCGACGAACAACGGATGCTTGACGTATCATAAAAAGATCTCGACAGGTGGCGTTTGCCTATCTTTTTAAAACAAAACAAACTGCCGCCTTCCATTTCGGTTAACGAATACTGTATAGTATAACAAATTGGCGTTTAGCACATTCATTAAAACGGTCTTCTTAATTTCAAGACTTTTTAAGAAGTTTTTAAAGTGAATTTGAGATTACGAGTTGAGTTCGCCCCCGAGTTTTGGATGGCGTTAGTCATTTGAAGTAAGCGCCCTTATATCTTTCCCTATTATTTACTTTACTTTGTCAAATGTAAGATTGCTCGTATACATATATATGAGGAACATTTCAGACCGATAGCATGATAAAAGAAATGCTTCAGTCACTCAAAGTACAGTAATCCAGTATTGGCTAGTCAACGCTACACGTACGTTAGCACTAAAACACATAGTGGGTCAACGAAAACTACGGTGACGCACATTATGGAAAGTACGCATACTATTAGAATTCAAGTCATATTGATTGTAAATTCTATCGACTTTATTTGCTAATCGAAGTTCCGTTTCAGATTCAATGTTAACTGCCAGTAGAAGATGAGTGATTCCAACCTATCAATACGTATAGTGCGGAAGCCAGTTTCAGTTTTCTTCAACCAAAGTTTTAATTTCTTTTCTATTTTTTATCTCCTGGACAGCGCCAGACAAGTGTCGGAGTCGTCATGGCAGACAAACAACAGAATTTCCATCAATAACCGTAGAGTGTCTAGCTAGCTCGAAAAAACTCATCCGTTATTTATTCTCTTCCCCTCTTTAATTGTTGCGTTTGGTAAGGGCGTTCTGTACACGAACTCGGGAACCATTTCTGAAGCCCCGCGCAGCAATGCGAATACCACGCCCTTTTTCCGTGCGCCTCTTGTTCCCTTGCGTTTTCCAGTGCCTGAAAGCTTTTTAGTTGTGATGCCGCAACAGCACGTGTCAAGAGGGGAAAGGGGAAAATTAATACATCCCTTATTTGCTGGCCGTTAAAATTATATCTTCATCCAGGAGCTAGTTCCGTGTCCTCGAATTTTTTTTTTACCTGGCCGGACTTAACAAAAGGGCAATTTGTAATCGTCCTTGTGTACTCTTCAAGTTCTAAAATAATTGGTGTTGAAAGTGGAAGAAGTGGGTTGTCGAGGGGGGCCGTGAATGCCCGGGCCCATCCTTCGGTGCGTCCAGCATTTAAAATTTCTGTAAGATTTGACCATCCATCGTCATGGCGGATAATGAAAGTGGTTCGGAGCAAGACGATGTCTCATTTCTTCGCACGGTAAGCCCGGATATGTTGTTTCTTTTAGTCTTGGGAACTTTTTTGGCTCTTTCTTGGAGCTCTTTTGCTCGGGGCTCATCGTTTGTTCTCGCTGCAGATAATTCTCTTGCTCTTGTAACACTGGGGAGCTGCGGAGAATCTAATTTTAGGTGCCTTAAAGTCTAGTCCTCGTTCCCCGGAACACACAGTCCTTGTATACCGTGTATAGCTTAAGCTGAAAGTTGCACTTGGCTTCAGAGACGGAAATAAACCTTGCTGTCTTTTTACGCCAGAGCTATAGTGGGTACTCATACATCACCAAAATTCAAATGCAATGCCACCCCGAAATTGTATATCTCCCCGCAGCATCTCTATGCTTCAAACTGCAAATACGGGAAATAAATTGAGCATGTGGACTCTAAATATATTCAGAATATACCTGGACTTTAGCAGGAAAATAACAAGCAGAGGGGGACAATTATGTAGTTATTGTCACAAGAACGGCGTAACAGCTTGGAGTTAATCTCATGTTATTAGCTTCTTGTGTGTAGTGCCTAGTAGAAAATAGGAAAAATTCCTTGTGGTGGCCCCGTCTTTTATCTCTGTCTCTGCCTTATTTCTACCCTTGCCTGTCTTCGGTTCGGAGAAATAAAGAAGCTTGGGAGCCGGGGACTTGTACAGTTCAGGCCAAAGCTGCCTAGATCGATACGGCCCCCTGGACTTGACAGACTTTATGGAGTCCATTCTAATTTGGCCCCAAATTTGCTCATAACCTGTTTTTAATTGACGTTTATTTTGCAGGAAGATAATGTCTGTCTGTCGTGCACGGCCACGGGGGAGCGTGTTTGTTTAGCTGCCGAAGGTTTCGGTAATCGACATTGCTACTTAGAGACCATCGCCGATAAAGTACGTTTGCTTCTCTAAAATTCAGGTCAATTGGCGGGGTTCTTGTTACCCTTGTAACGTTATTGTTCTGTTGCAGAATGTCCCTCCGGACTTGTCCCAATGTGCGTTCGTCATCGAGCAAGCGCTTTCCGTACGAGCTTTGCAGGAATTGGTTACTGCAGCAGGGTCCGAAACGGTAACTTCGTAACTTTAATTTGATCCATTTCGTCTCACGTCCTTCAGAAAGAGCTTTTTTACCCTCCTTTACTAACGGGACAATGAGTGAGCGTCTGTTTTACTTAATCATGTTTTAACTAAAAAGAAAAAGTCCAATTTTGTTAAGTACAAAAACTGAAGGCCGAAAAGAGGCACTAAGAGATGAAATGAGGCGTGGCTTAATGCGTTCCTATATATTTCAGGAAAATGACACGGTGGTAAGTGTAATCTACGGTGGCCCCTCCTCATTCCTAGACTCCGCCAGGTGGTACCTCCTCGCTCTTGTTCTTAGTTTCCGTCTTCATCTTCATGACAGCCTAATGCCCATCCTCCAGATTACAATGATCATGTCATCCTCAAGCATTTCTTTATTTATTTTTGCTTAACTGTTATTAATCCTTAACAGATCATTGACTCGCATCACAGTATGCTTATCCGTATCTCTATAGCATCGTGGCCGGCATTGAAAATCTTTTAAACCTAACCCTTGCTCATTTTGGAAGATTTTTCAGTTGTAACTCAACGTTTTTATTTATTTTTTTAGCGAGCATCTATCAGTACCATACAGGTGTGGTATGGTTATACGTGGCGACCGTTCCACTCGTTTTTTTTTTTATTGCGGTGGCGTCTTATTAATCCTGCATTTGAGCTTATATTTTTAGTTCACGTTCTTTTCACTCTCAGTTTTCTTTCCTTGGAATTCCGTTCAGTTGGCTCATGACCAAAAGGTTCACGTAACATGCCTGTCACATTGTAAACATACCCATGCATTCTGCACTTGTACTGGAGTTTTCTTTTGGGGCGAGAATCGTTCAAACATATTCGACATTCTGACGTGGGGCTATTTTTTCCTTATCTTCCCAGGGCAAAGGCACGGGCTCTGGACATCGCACCTTGCTGTATGGTAACGCCGTGCTTTTGCGTCATCAGAACTCCGATATGGTATGATTACGATTTCAAAAGTTATTAAATCGCAGTTATCCGATGTTTGAACATATTGTTGTTTATGTGTTTATGCCTTTCTGCTGGCGCCTACTGTAGTACTTGGCTTGTTTGTCCACAAGCTCTTCGAATGATAAGTTGGCCTTTGATGTCGGTTTGCAAGAGCACTCGGGCGGCGAGGCATGCTGGTGGACTATTCACCCAGCCTCCAAACAGCGATCCGAAGGTGAAAAAGTACGTGTCGGGGACGATCTCATTCTCGTCTCCGTGGCCACCGAGCGCTACCTGCACACGGCCAAAGAAAAGGATTTGTCGGTCGTTAATGCCTCGTTTCATGTGACCCACTGGTCCGTGATGCCCTTCGGCACTGGCTTGTCTAAGATGAAGTACGTAGGGTACGTGTTCGGCGGAGAGGTTTTACGCTTCTTTCATGGCGGCGATGAATGTTTGACGATCCCTTCCTCTTGGAGTGAAATCACGGGCCAAAAGTAAACAACAGAACAGCAATGATTAAAAACCACACACTAATCGATTTACTTACTATTTGCCAATCGATAGCATTGTGGTGTATGAAGGAGGCGAAGTAGTAACCCAAGCTCGATCTTTATGGCGCTTGGAACTAGCACGCACCAAATGGGCGGGTGGGTTCATCAACTGGGCCCATCCTATGCGTATCCGTCACATTACTACTGGTAGGTATTTGGGCGTAGGACCCAACAATGAATTGTGTTTGCTGGCCCGCGAAGAGGCGTCTTTAGCCGCGTGTGCTTTCCAACTGCGTCCCGAGAAAGACGATCAGAAAGTTGTACTAGAAGACAAGGATCTGGAAATTATTGGTTTACCCATCATCAAGTACGGTGATTCCACCGTCATTGTGCAACATGTGGAATCCAGTCTGTGGCTTTCTTACCGCGTAAGTTTAGTCTCTTTTATTTATAGAGCTTTTGCCCAAATTACGCCTCTCGCGGAAAGAGTTGGCGAAATCCGCCACTTCGAGTACATTTAAGTTAAGGTAAACAAACAACAACAAACGTTTTCCCGTAAATATTGCTTTTGCGTACAGCTTTTACAAGTAGCTCAGGTAAATAAACAAAAAGACACCAAGCAAACCCAATATTCACGGAAAACAGTTTGTTGTTGTTTGTTTACCTTAACTTAAATGTACTCAAAATTTCGCCAACTCTTGCCGCGAGAGGCGTAATTTGGCAAAAGCTCTATACAGAAAAACAGAACTTAGAAATGCAGATAAACTTGCCATGCGAAAGATTGAATGGCTGTTTGATGGAAATTGGAATGTTAATGAATGACGGTATCTTTCCAGACGTACGAAACGAAGAAAAAAGGTGTAGGAAAAGTGGAAGAGAAACAAGCCATTTTGGCAGAAGAAGGTAAAATGGACGACGGATTGGAATTTTCTCGCTCTCAAGAAGAGGAATCCCGTACGGCTCGCGTGATTCGTAAATGCTCGTCGCTGTTCCACCGTTTCATCTCCGGTTTGGATACGTTGCAGCATCAGCGCCGTCATTCAGTTTTGTTCCAGTCCATCAATTTGGCTGAAGTCATTATGTGCCTGGAGGACTTGATCAACTACTTCGCCCAACCCGACGAAGACATCGAGCACGAAGAAAAGCAGAACAAATTACGCGCCTTACGAAACCGACAAGATCTCTTCCAAGAAGAAGGCATCCTCAACCTGATCCTGGAAGGAATCGACAAAATCACTTTCATCACTTCCCAAGGATTCATGGTATCCTTTGCCGGCGAAGCAGCTGGACAATCCTGGGATATTATCTCCGCTTACTTGTACCAGCTTTTAGGTAACTGAATCTATCCTCTATGAAACTCTACGAATAAGGGCCACGTTAGGACAAAGAACTCACAATTGTATTCTTTTTGGTTTCTTTTAGCTGCGATCATCAAGGGCAACCATACGAATTGTGCCCAGTTTGCACAATCGCATCGCCTCAATTGGCTCTTTTCACGTCTGGGATCACAGGCTTCAGGAGAAGGCACAGGCATGTTAGACGTCTTGCACTGTGTCTTGATCGATTCTCCCGAAGCCTTGAATATGATGAAAGAAGAACATATCCAAGTCATCATTTCCCTGCTGGAAAAACACGGGCGGGACCCCAAGGTCTTGGACGTCCTCTGCTCGTTGTGTGTCGGCAACGGAGTCGCCGTCCGTTCTTCCCAAAACAACATCGCGGATTATTTACTTCCCGGGCGCAATCTATTGCTGCAGACGCAACTGGTGGATCACGTATCCAGCACCCGGCCCAATTTGTTCGTGGGCAAAGTTGAAAACTCGGCCATGTTTTTACGCTGGTACTTCGAAGTCACGGTAGATTTGGTGGAGCAAGCGACCCACTTTACACCGCATTTGCGCCTCGGCTGGGCGAACAGCAAAGGCTACGTACCCTTCCCGGGGGGAGGAGAAGGATGGGGCGGCAACGGAGTTGGCGACGACTTCTACTCTTTCGCTTTTGATGGAGCTCAACTTTGGACGGGTGAGTAATTGCTGGCTGAAGTAGGAACATAAAAAAGGGCGGAAGAAAATGAAGCTACTTAAAAAAGAAGGGGAAAAGAGGATAAGAAAATTGGAAAATTGCAAGAAAAAGGGGAAGAGAGAAAGAAATTGTAATCATCTAAATGTACATGTTGTGTTTACCACGTATTGCAGGAGGAAGGAGCACGGTGATTAGTCCTGGAGCTACCGAACCTTTCTTGCGCAAAGGGGATGTTGTAGGCTGTGCCTTGGATCTCGCTGTCCCAATTATGACGTTTTACCTTAACGGCGTCAAAGTGAAAGGCCATTTCCAAAATTTCAATTTGGATGGAATGTTCTTCCCGGTGATTAGTTGCTCCGCCCGTATCAGGTACGTGCGACTTTTAACCGAGTTAATAAGTATAAATTTGAAGTAAACTCGAAACTGAATTCAAGACTGTTTCATGAAAATGAGCCGTAATGGCCTAATATCATAAAGAAATATGAGTATACATTTGTAAAAGTTGCGTGAACTATGACATTTCAATCTGTAGTTGCCGATTCTTGTTTGGAGGAGAGCACGGACGATTGCGGTTCCCGCCGCCGTCAGGCTTTTCCCCACTTTGCGAGTGTTTACTCCCGACACAATCTTTGTCGTTGGAACCCTGTTTTCATTTCGGAGATTTATCCAAAGGCGTGCTAGCTGGTCCTTTCCCTGTTTTGAACGATACGGCGTTCGTGCCTGGCCCCGTTGACACTTCTGCTGTAAGCTCATGTTTATCTCTCATTGTATGTTTTATTGTATTTTGGTGGTGGTTTGGACGAATAGGTGACGCTTCCTCAATACATTGAGAGTAGTCGCGACCGCTTGGCGGAGAATATTCACGAAATATGGGCGATGAATAAGATTGACGAGGGATGGGTGTACGGCGAGCGGAGAGACGATATCCATAAAGTACACCCGTGCCTGGTCCAATTTGACCGTTTACCGCCGGCCGAAAAACGTTACGATACGCAATTAGCCCTGCAAACTTTGAAGTACAATGGCGCATAACTCCGACTCCTGATGAATTCCATGGCTGATTCCCTTATTGCTCCCTTTTCTAGGACTATTTTGGCTATTGGGTACCACATCACTCTTGATAAACCCCCGTCCAGGATCAAAACCTTGCGTCTGCCCAATGATCCGTTCTTGCAGTCGAATGGATACAAACCACAGCCTCTAGACCTGGCGGCTGTGAGTTTGGCTGGAACGGGAGCCAAGTTGGAGGAATTAGTAGATCGTTTAGCTGAGAACACCCATAATGTATGGGCACGCGAACGTATCCTTCAAGGTTGGACTTACGGTCTCAACGAGGTACATCTTTCCTTAGTTCATTACGACTTATCTCGTGCCTGACGTGACGAGCCACTAACAAAGTGTTGCAATTACATCTCAGGATCCTGATAATCGTCGTAGCCCGCATTTGGTACCTTATAACAAAGTGGACGATGCTATTAAGAAGGCTAACCGCGACACGGCTAGCGAAACCGTCCGAACCCTCTTGATATATGGTTACATCTTAGAGCCACCTCCTGGTGAAACCCATGATGCCGGTAAATTACCCAAGAAAAGAAAACTGACGAACGATATATTGTTTAGCTAACTTAGTTGGGGTGAGCTGCTTAGTAATAACTGTGCTTAATTGGTATATTTCGTGTAGTGGAGGCTTACGGAGTAGGAGGCAGTGGGCAAGCCGAGTTCCGTACTTATCGATCTGAAAGAACGTATGCTGTATCTGCTGGCAAGTGGTAAGGTCAATATTACAAATAAATAAAAAAAATCATGTTTATGTTGTCTGGCTCATGTTTGGACTTTCGGGTTACCACAGGTACTACGAGATGGAGGTGCTTACCTTGGGTCCCATGCGTATAGGCTGGGCCCGGGCTGATGCGAAACCGGGGTGCATGTTGGGACAAGATGATGCCTCGTGGGCCTTTGACGGATTTAGGGTACGTTAGCAATGCCCCTAATACTTTTTGGATGGTTACTAAATTAGAATTGTACTTTAGTACTAAAAATATGGTAGTCGATGGATTTTTTCGTAGTTTGAAAGCTTTTTTCTCTCCTTATTAAGTTCATTTCAGTTGGTCAGGCGTTATTTTTCCCAAGTTTTTTCCTTCATTCACCCTCTTTTTATGTTTTCTATGAATTCTTTTTCTATTAACTTGCAATCGAGTTGACCGCGGAATGGCCTTAGTTCATTGAGTTGTTGCTGTCACGTCCTATGTTTAGGAAAGGGCAGGATTTTGGCATCACAATAGCAAGGAACCATGTGCTAAACGCGTGGCCGTCGGTGACATCATTGGCTGCATGATCGATCTGCACGATAAGCACATCAGTAAGTCGCCTTCTTGAAAACTCAATGGGCGCTTTTCGCTATATTAGCTGCCTGACTTTTTGCTGCACTTTTTTAGTTATTTTTTTGCTAGAGCATGAAAACGGCATGGTTAAGTTTCTTGCTTGGTAAAAACAGAACAAGGTAATACCCCATAAGAAAAAGAAGACGAGTTGGTGTTTTTTTATTTTATTTTTTTGTTGGAGTTGCTTAAGAAAGTGTGGCTTTATGTATGCGCGTGTGCAGGAAGAGCGATGGACCGCTGATGTGGCGGATTCCTATGGAAAGCAGGTGGAAGTGAACGATGTTGTGGGCGTCTTTTTGGATCTCGTCGACCGTACCATTAGTAAGTTCGTACTTTCTACAGCATTGCATGGGAAGGGACCGGGTTTTCTGGTGCTTGGATTCAAGGCTTTTTGGTACTGTTCAGCTGCCATACCCCAGAAACACGTTGCATGGCCCAGGGAAGTTGGATCATTCACGTTCTTCTTCTTAAAAATTAAACAGGTTTTTCGTTGAACGGCGAACTGCTGATGGACGCGGTGGGCTCCGAAACGGCGTTCACAGACGTGGTAGGCGATGCCTTTGTACCCGCTTTGACCCTCGGGGTGGGACAGCGAGTGAAACTCACCTTCGGCCAAGATGTCAACACCTTGCGCTACTTTACCACCTGCGGCTTGCAGGAAGGCTACGAACCCTTCTGCGTGAACATGACCCGGCCCATGACCTTCTGGTACATGCAAGATTTGCCCCTCTTTGAGAACAACGATGAAATGGCGGAGTCACGCATTGAAGTGACGCGGATCCCTGGCGGCTCCGATTCGCCGCCGTGCATCAAGATCGCGCACAAAACGTTCGAGACGATGGAGAAAGCCAATTGGGAGTTTCTACGTCTCTCGCTACCCGTGGCTTGCCAAGATTCTTTGATCTCGTAAGTTTTTGTATTTCAGACACGGTTGTTTGAGGGTGTTTATTGATTTCCGTGCAGGGAATCCGAGAAAGCCATGCGTTGGCAAGAAATCCGAAGACGCCAGCACCGTTTACGTGCTGAAAACATGAGCAGACCGCCGACGATCGAGCAATCGATCATCAAGTCCGGGTTTTCCATGTCGGATATTAAAGGTAAGTGGTTTGCGGCCGCGAAATCATGTAGCTTTTTCAATTTTTTTTTGTTTTATAGATTTACAACGAGGATACTCCGACGATGCCGTCGAAGAGGACCATTTGTCCCCATCGCCTACGCAATCCCAACCGCCTTCCCGGGTGCGTAGTGTGGACGGTAAGCTAGCGCCGCCCGAACCAACAGGTATACCCAGATAAGTTCCTATTTTTCATCCTGAAAACATTCGAAATTTATGGACACAGTCAAGCTAATGACCCGTGCAGCCAGTGAAATCGATTTTCAACGTCCACAGCGGGATTTGGACCGTAAAGCACGTACTCCCGGTCCTGGAGCAGACTCTAATATGAAGGATCTCGATAAGAAGAAGCGCGGCAAGTCTCCTTTCAAGTAAATAAAAGCGACGCTGGAAACGTATGATCTTTTTCTTACAAAAAATAGCGATTTAGGTTCTTTACACGGCTACGAGACGCCAGCGCAGAGCGTCGTAAAGGTAAGACCCCGGAACCGGGTTCCGCTCTTTCTGGTCAGAGTCCCACGAGGGAAAGCGGTGGTAAGCGGTTGCTGCAACCTAACAAAGCCATCCGCATGTCACCCAACGACTTGCAAGTCATCCCGCCGGCCATCCCGGAGCGCCGTCCGTCCAAGAACATGCTCCAAGCTGGACAAGGTAGTCCGGCCACGCAAGCTCGCCATGCCGGACAGAATCAAAGCGGAGAGAACGAAGAAGCGGAACTGTGGGACCCAGAATGCCTCAGGCTCTTACATGAGTACTTTTACGGCGTTCGCATCTTCCCTGGTCAGGACCCGAGTCACGTGTACATTGGTTGGGTCACCAGTCAGTTCCATCTGCGAGAAAAGAACTTTGACCAGAGCCAAGATCGCTCAGTCACCATCCGCACCGTCGATGACCGCGAAGACATCGTCGATAGGTAAAAACTATTCCGATTTCCGCGAAAATCTTCCTTTATTTTTTTTTTAAAAGCGTTTGATGAATGATCTCGTAATTTTTAGTATGGACCGGCACAGCTGTTACATGCTACGAGCTGATCAGCTCCTAAGCGCCGTCACCGCGGGCGCCGAGTCAGGCGGCGGTAGTAAAGGCGCTTCCCAAGGCATGTTTGTGGGCTGTTTCATCGATACGGCCACAGGCGTCATGGCTTTTACGTGCGAAGGCAAGGAAGTACCCACCAAGTTCCAATTAGAGCCCGGAACCAAGTTGTTTCCTGCCATTTTCGTCGAAGCTACTTCCAAAGAAGTCCTCCAGTTTGAATTGGGCCGCACGCCCACTTCGCTACCTTTGTCAGCAGCTATATTGCAGAACTCGGCACGACACGTCATCCCGCAATTCCCTCCGCGTCTCAAAGTCCAATGCCTGCAACCGCACACGTGGTCACGAGTACCAAACGCGTCCTTGCGCGTGCACGCCCTCAAGCTGTCGGACGTACGCGGGTGGTCATTGCTCTGCGAAGAACCGGTTTCCATGCTGGCTTTACATATCCCCGAAGAGAACCGTTGCGTAGATATCCTAGAGCTCATTGAACAGGAAAAACTCCTGTTTTTCCATTCACATAGCTTACAGCTGTACTCCGCGTTGTGCTTCCAGTCCAATTACCGTGTAGCGCACACACTCTGCTCCCACGTGGATCAGAAACAATTACTCTATGCCATCCAATCCGAATTCATGTCCGGACCATTACGAGCTGGATTCTCCGACTTGCTCATTGCGCTACATTTGGAAGCGCATGCAAGCACTATGTAAGATCTTTGACTTCATTTGTTCATTATTTCTCGTTTATTTTATGATAATCATAGTTATTATTATAATTGCATTACGCCTACCAACGACAACTTTTCCGATAATTAATATTAACTTACCACTGTAATTAGCAATATTATTTCTAGTCGTATATTACCTGTGGTGTTGTTATTGATGAAGCCGTTTTGTCTAATGATGATCACGGATGCTTATGATATTTTATGAAAAGTCCACTTGTTTGGGAGTTATACATTACGGCTGCATTATACCATGCATTATAACTCTTGACTAGCCCTTGTAGGGGCGGGGCCAACTATGACCAGGGAGTCGGGTCACTACAATTACCATTACTAGTTTATTTACTAGCTGTGCCAGTCTATTTTTTAGTTAGGTATTGCTTATGTATTTTTTTAGTATAGCTATTAGTATTGTATATGTTTATAAAGTGCTTTCGTGCTTCTAGGGAGCAAACAACGAACGAATTTATTGTGCCTTTGAGCCCCGAATTGAGAGAAATGTACGCGGAGCCGTCCGCTGCCCATTCGCTGAGCTGTTTGACTGTAGAGTCGATTAGACCCCAGATGTTCATGAGCGAGATTCAGTAAGTATTTCTGAAAAAAAGAAGTCTCTAGAACGTAGAAGTTATAGTTTTAAATTTTTTTTCTTGACTTAGGGAACAAGTGGAGCATATCAAAGAGTTGTATAGCCCCCAATTCCCGTTGATTGAAGTCAAGGAATTTGCCATGGGTGCTTTGGAACGGGCCGTCCTTCTGAACCAAGTGCATAATCGCGATCCTATTGGCGGTTCCAATCAAAACCTTTTCGTGTAAGTTGAGCTTTCTTTTTCTAAATTTCTTCCAACTTTTTTTAAGGTGCACGGCACTGTAATTCTTTTCTGTTCAAATGTAGGCCTCTCTTGAAATTATTGGATAAGTTGTTGTTGGTAGGCGTGATGGAAGATGCCGATGTAGAGCGTCTTTTGGTGCTCATAGACCCCGAAACATGGGACCCTACCTTTGATAAAAGTAAGCCTCTGCGTTTGGAATTTGTAGATTTTCTCCCGAATTTTGAAATGTTTTATAAACTTTAATTTTGGATTTATTTTTGTTTAGTACGCATTGATTTTGTACTTACTTTTATTATTAATTATAATATTCTTGTAGTTTATCTTGAAACATTTAATTTTTGTCTTGTAGTATTTTTTTTTTTTTCGCTTCATGGGGTTTGTTTCGAGCTGAAAATGGGAAGAAATAAGGGTATCTAGGTTAAAAAGTTCTAAGAAACGCTCTTGTTTTCCCAACAGGCGGAAAGGACGAACATCGTAAAGGTTTATTGCAAATGCCGCTGGCCGAAGGAGTCAAGTTACAAATGTGCTACTTGTTGCATCATTTATGGGACGTCCAACTCCGGCATCGTGTGGAAGCCATCATCGGCTTTAGCCACGACTACGTGTCGCAGCTGCAAACGGACCAGCTTCGCCGTTACAATGAAATCAAGCAATCTGACTTGCCATCAGCCATAGCTGCGAAAAAGACCCGCGAATTCCGCTGTCCCCCACGCGAGCAAATGAACGCCATCTTGGGTTTCAAGCATATGGAAGAGGACGACGAAAACTGCCCCAGTAACGAAGAAATCCGCTCTCAGCTTACGAATTTCCATGAAGAACTCATGGCCCAAGTGCGGATTTCATCCGGGGAGGAAGAACCAACTGACGAAGAGAAACTAAAAGCAACCCAAGCCGCCGCCGAAGGCAAACCGGGGTTGATGGGACGTATGAGGAACGTGATAACGTTGGTAAAGCAGAAAGCAACCGAGGAAGAGAGTACGGTTGCTGAAGCGAAAGACAAAACTCCAGAAAGTAAACACAACTTCAATGAAACTTATTTTGAGATATTTCTAAACAATAAGTTCAACTTATTTGCTTTGATTCCTTAGGTATATTCCGGCAAGTCCTGATTAAAACGATTGTACGCTGGGCAGAGGAAACCTACCTCGAAGATTACAATCTAGTCCGGGAGATGTTCCGTCTGCTGTTGAGGCAATACGACGGTATAGGGGAAGTCATGCGCGCACTGGAAAAAGCGTACGTTATTAACGCAAAGACCCGCGAAGATGTACAGATCTTATGGGTGGGACTCTCCCGCATTCGAGGACTTTTGCCAGTGCAAATGTCCCAAGAAGAGGAAGAATTGATGCGAGAACTACTCTGGAAAATGGTGAACAACCATACCTTCTTCCAGCACCCCGACTTGATTCGCAACTTGCGTATCCACGAGAACGTCATGGCGATCATGATGAATACACTGGGTCGCAGAGCGCAGGCGCAATCCGACGCGGCCACGCAAGCCGCTGCTGCGCTCACCCATGCGCATGGCGAAGCGGTGAAGGAAAAAGAAAAGGATACGAGCCATGGTATGGTCGTAGCTTGCTGCCGGTTTCTGTGCTATTTCTGTCGTACGTCACGCAAAAACCAAAAAGCTATGTTCGAACATTTGGCGTTCTTATTGGAGAATTCGAATATTCTCTTGTCCCGGCCATCCTTGCGAGGCTCCACACCTCTGGATGTGGGCTACTCTTCGCTAATGGATAATACCGAGCTCGCTCTTGCTCTAAGGTATACCTTCCTTCCGAATTTCATTCAATTAATTTTTCTTCCGAAATTAAAAACTTGTTATGGTCATTATAGGGAGCATTACTTGGAAAAGATTGCTGTATATCTCTCCCGATGTGGACTGCAGTCCAACGGCGAGTTGGTCGAGCGTGGGTACCCGGATTTGGGCTGGGATCCGGTCGAAGGCGAACGTTACTTGGACTTTTTGCGCTTCTGCGTTTGGGTGAACGGCGAAAGCGTGGAAGAAAACGCCAATTTAGTCATCAGACTGTTAATTCGTCGCCCTGAATGTTTAGGTCCCGCTTTGCGGGGTGAAGGTGAAGGTTTGCTACGAGCCATCACAGATGCCAACAAGGTGGGAGCAGTTTTTCTTCCTTTTCTATGCCTTTAAGAGTTTTGTATGAGTTTTTGCAATATTTTGTGGGATTTTCAGATGTCTGAAAGAATTGCAGCTCAAAGAAATGCACAAGCAGAAGCAGAAGGTACTAATCCAAACATGGTTTTGGATCATCCTTTGCCCCAAGGCGACGATGACGAAGATTACATCGACATCGGGGCAGCTATTCTCAGCTTTTATTGCACTCTAGTGGATTTGCTAGGTCGGTGTGCACCAGAAGCCCCGGTCATAGCTCAAGTAAAGCTTTATTGACTTACTTTTTAACTTAAGGTCCCCGTATAGTTAAGCTTGTTACACCCACGCTACCGCAAGGCGGCGCGCAGTGCTTTGTTTTTATAGTATGTGAACGAGCATAGCTTCTGGGCACTGAAAGTTATAGACCGTTATCCTACCACAGAAAGCTAGCTATACGGGAACCTTAATTACTTTCACTGGCAGAAAATTAACACGGTATTGACACACCTTTTAGGGCAAGAATGAATCCCTTCGAGCTAGGGCCATTTTACGTTCTTTGGTACCGCTAGAGGACTTGGCGGGTGTTTTGAGCTTGCGCTTTACTCTCCCGTCTGCTTTACCAGAAGACGGGACTCCGCGGTCAGATATGCCCCCTGGCTTGATTCCGGCTCATAAGCAAAGTGTAGTGCTGTTTTTGGAGCGCGTTTACGGTATCGAAGACCGTGAGCTTTTCTTCCAGCTCTTGGAAGAAGCTTTTTTACCTGATTTGCGCGCTGCTACCATTCTTGATAAAGTGGACGGTGGCGAATCCGACATGGGCTTAGCTCTTCACCGTTACATCGGCAATTCGATTTTGCCTTTGCTCATCAGCCATGCTCGGTTCTACGCCGAGGCCGAGCAACAAGCTTCCTTACTGGATACGACCTTACACACGGTGTATCGTTTGTCCAAGAACAAAATGCTTACCAAAGGACAGCGTGAAGCTGTTTCGGATTTCCTCGTCGCTCTTACCAGGGAATTGCACCCTGCCATGCTGCTCAAATTGCTGCGCAAACTCACCGTGGACGTTTCGCGTTTGTCCGAGTATACCACCGTGGCCCTTCGCGTAAGTCCAAAATAACTAAACTAATTCAAATAACTAAGTATTTCATTCCTTTCTCAAGTTTCTTAATTGAAAGTTTATTTCATAATATTTTGTATTTGTTGTATCTTCGTAGTTGTTGACGTTGCATTACGAGCGTTGCGGAAAGTACTACGGTTCGCTGGGCGGTCAAGGAATGTACGGCTCAGCCTCCGAAGAAGAAAAGCGACTTACCATGCTTCTTTTTTCGAATATTTTCGACTCCTTGGCGCGAATGGAATACGACCCCGAACTTTTCGGCAAAGCTTTACCTTGCCTTACAGCTATCGGGTGCGCCTTACCTCCTGATTACGCACTGTCAATACACGGCGATGATGAATGGACACGCCCACCCCCTCCGGGTGAGTTAGACGGTCCCTACGAACCGCAGCCCATCGTTACTGCCAGGTATTTCACCCTTTTCCATCGTGTTCGACTATTTCCTTGATTTCTTGGTAATTGTTGGAAATTGCATCATCCTTCCCAGGGTGAATTTAAGCACGGATTTGAACAGTCTGGTACAAAAGTTCTCAGAACATTATCACGACGCGTGGGGAGCGCGTAAATTTGAAAATGGTTGGCAGTACGGCGATTCTTGGAACGACGAACAGCGTACGCATCCGAGACTGAAGCCGTATTCTATGCTTTCTGAATACGTAAGTTCCTTACATCCTTTTTCTAGAAACTCGGGTTCAGATCTGGGTACCCGAGAAGATTACTTTGAGGTCATTTGCATTGGTATTCCATGCCATTTTATAGGAAAGAGAACGTTATCGCGAGCCTATTCGGGATTCATTGAAAGCATTGCTAGCTTTGGGCTGGAACGTGGAATACGCCGATTACGAAGCGGCTCAAGATCCTACGCGAGCCGGCGGAGCTGGTGCTCAGCGTCGTCAATCGCGTTCCAGCCAGGGTATGGCTGGCGATGCGAACAGTCCGTACTCGTACAATCCGCGACCGGTGGATATGGCCAACTTGACTCTCAGTCGCGAAATGCAGACGATGGCCGAGCGACTTTCCGAAAATGCGCATGATATTTGGGCCAGGAAAAAGAAGGAAGAATTGTCGGCGTGTGGTACGTACATTATTTTGTATTTTTAGCCCAAGAATCTACGTAAGAACGCGTTTTTCCGTTAATAAGGTGGTGGCCTCCATCCTCAGATGGTACCCTACGACTTGCTGACGGATAAGGAAAAGCGTAAGGATCGCGAACGATCTCAAGAATTACTGAAATATCTGCAATACATGGGGTACAAGCTATACAGGTAACAGCCTCGTTTTGGGGGTGCAAAGTGCCGGATGTATTGCCTTTTCCCGTTTTCTTCGAGAATTTTGTAACTCTGGATGTTTCATTTCATCTTTCCCGTGATTTCCCGTCTTTTTGAAGAAACACATGGATTTTTTTTGTAAAGAGAGCCTAATTGGATTTTGGATTCTTTTTCACGCTACTCCGTTCCTTGCCTGCCCTTTCCTGGACTGTTTTGCACACTTGATTTTGCGTGTGGCTGCGTGTGGGATGAGTGCGTCAAAGACTTGTTCCAAGCGAACCCCATAATATCCAAACCATGTCTCGTTTCCAGGCTTAGTAAACAGCAGCAACAGCAATCTGCATTAACCACTGACGGAGTAGTGGGTGGGGATTCGACCGTGGGTGGAGCCGCTTCTTTTGAACGACGATTCGCGTATTCCCTACTCGAGAAACTGCTGGCATACTTGGATGTAGCCGCCCTGAACATGAAGCACCTCAAACCTTCCAGCAACTACTCCCGCCGTTCGTCGTTCCAAACTTCCACGCGCGATGTCAAGTTTTTCTCCAAAGTTGTCCTTCCACTCATGGAAAAGTACTTCAGCACACATCGCAATTACTTGATTGCTGTCGCTACTGCCACCAACAGCATAGGAGCTGCCTCACTCAAAGAAAAGGAAATGGTCGCCAGGTATACGTTTGAATATAACTTCTTACAATAAAAATTAAAGTAAATAAATTTTATTACACAAATGAAAATTAATTAAATGTGGTTCGTAAAAAAATAAATGAAAAAAAGTACATTAAAAGATAAATTAATTAATTAAACGCGAAATAATTAAAATAAAATGTATTATTTCTTGGGCGGGGCTAGCTTGTTTTGCAAATTGGCCTATTTGCTGCGATCCAAGTTTGGGTCTTTCGGGTACGACATGCGGATTGCTGTACGGTGCTTGCAAGTACTCGTACGTGCCATCGACGCAAAGTAATTTTAGTCTCTGAAACAAAAGCCGCGCGCGCTATTTTATCAACGGTTTTGATCAGGTCCTTGGTGAAAAATTGTCCCGAGTTCGTGCGTACTTCCATGCTGACTTTCTTCAATAACTGTGCAGAAGACTTGGGCCAAAGCTTGTCCAATCTACATGACGTAAATATAATTTACAAAAATATTTGCAAAAATTCGGAGTTGAGCGTATTGCTTTCCGCAGATGCGGTACAACCTCATACGTGGTACACACATGAAAACGTCGTCGTCTCTTAACTACATCCAAATGGTGACGCTACCTGTGCTCACTGCCCTATTCGATCACTTGGCTTGCTACGAATTCGGAGCTGATCTCCTACGTAAATTAATTCTGCTCTATGATCTAAATGACATATTTCAGCGATTTTCTTACAAATTTCATTTTAGTGGACGATATCCAAGTGGCTTGCTACAAGATTCTCAACAACCTATTCACCCTTGGTACAGATTCCTCCATTTACAAGGACAGGTAACGAGCTTCTTCGAACTTCGTGTAACAAAAACGATATTTTCATTTTTCGTTGTATTTTGTTTTGATAGGAAATTTATTAAGACAGAAATGGATCGCCATCGTCCAGCTGTCGGATCTTGCTTGGGCGCTTTTGCGTCGACGTTTCCCGTTGCGTTTTTAGAACCGCAATTAAACAAACACAATCCGGTTTCCATCCACGGTCGTCTTCAGGATCATTCGTTGGAAGCTCAGGACGTAATGTCTCGCTTGGAGTCCTCTATGCCAACTTTGGAGCATATTTTGGCGCAAGTTGAAGCCTTCGTAGCTGCCGAGAAGCAATACGCTGAAGCTCCGCATATTATCGATATCTTACTACCCATGCTGTGTGCGTATTTGCCTTTCTGGTGGTCCCAAGGTCCGGATAACGTTAATCCTTCCGGGGACAGTCACGTGACGCTCGTAACAGCTGAGCATATGAATCAGTTGTTACGGAATGTGTTGAATCTCATCAAGGCCAATATCGGGTCTGAAACCGCGCCCTGGATGACTCGCATTGCTGGGTATACCCAGCAAATCATTCTGAATCCCACCGAAGAACTTCTTCGAGACCCATACCTGCCGCTAGCGCAGCGCGTGCGCAAACGTACCGAACAAATGTTCCACAAGGAAGACGCTTTGCGAGGCTTCTTGAAATCGACGACAGAAGATACCTCTGGAGTAGAAAGTCAGTTACAAGCTGATTGGTACTTGCTAGTCCGGGATATATACGCGTTCTACCCGCTGCTTATCAAGTACGTTGACTTGCAACGTAATCACTGGCTGCGTCACCATGTACCCGAGGCGGAAGAACTGTACGCCCATGTAGCAGAGATCTTTAACATGTGGTCCAATTCGCATTACTTTGGTCGAGAGGAGCAAAACTTCATTTCCGCCAACGAAATCGATAACATGACACTCATAATGCCCACGTCTGCCACAAGGAAAACTTCTGCTGTACCTGATCAAACGCAACCCACGTCTGGAAAAGCGGTACGTAACTGTTGTCATGTCTGCGATTTTTTTAAATAGTGTCTCTTTTACTTATAGAAAAAGAAGAAGTCGCGTGACAGGAAGCGAGACAAGGACAAAGAGATTGCGGCTTCGCTGATGGTAGCGTGTCTGAAACGTTTATTGCCGGTTGGGTTGAACCTATTCGCTGGTCGCGAACAAGAGTTGGTGCAACATTGCAAGGATCGCTATCTCAAAGTAATTTTTATTTTCTAAATTACTTGTATGTGGGAGGTGGAAGGTGGAAGGGAATGATGATTGTAATTCCTCTTTGGTGTTTTTAGAAAGTGCCAGAATACGAGATTGTAGATTTTGCCAAAACACAGCTGACCTTGCCGGATAAGATTGACCCGTCTGACGCCATGTCTTGGCAGCATCATTTGTATTCAAAGTTGGGATCGCAAAGGGTATTGCCAACTACACCCATAGCAGGACCAGGTAACACAAGTAATCCTGGTAAAACTGGCACTGGAGGCTCACCTGCATCTGGATTGGACGACCTGGTGGAACGCATTGTGGCCATGGCCAAAGTACTCTTCGGCTTACACATGGTAACGAACCGAGACTTTATTTTTAGTACTTTTCCTTCTCGTTTTGCCTTTTTTCTTTCAAGAGTTGTCTTACACTGGCTTTTATTGCGCTCTTTTGCGTATGTATTTCAATTGCAACTTCTTCTAGATTAAATATCGCCTGACATTTTAGAATCGATACATTATGAAAGTTTCGATATCGATCATGCTTTCCTGTGCTGAAAGCCCGCGATGTTTCTTTTTGGTTAATAGTGTTTATTAAATTATTAAGCATGCTTCTTATTAGCGTATCCTGTGTCTTTGTTTTTGCTTTATGGCTTTTGTATTATCGGGGGTATCAGATTGACCATCCTGCACAAACGGCCAAAGGCTTGTATCGCTCGGTGGTATCGACGCAGCGAAAACGCGCAGTCATCGCCTGTTTCCGACAAACTTCGATACACGCTCTTCCAAGGTATGAGTTGAATCCGCGAGCACCAATGTAAATTTGCGCCAAATGTGACTAACAATTTTGCTTTTGTTTGTACTTTGAATGCATGCTATTTAGTCCATAAATCCGCACAATTTAAACTATTTTTTTAGTATCTAATTCAAATGTTTGACATAGAGAAGGCAAATTGATTACGCTTGCTAACAGGCTTTCCTTCTCCTGACCTTTTTGCGTCTCTTAACGTTCGGATCGGGGCTATACATAAAACACGACATGTAGCAACGTCCTCATTGTGTCGCCAAGCGTCGAGGTTTACATGGTTGGCGGAAACTAATCTCCATCACTCGCAAGCGTGCCATCGTAGCCTGTCTGCGTTGTCCTCCCCTTTATAGTATGCCTAGGTACAACGTTTTAACCACCTCTAAAACTTACTAACACACAAATGCATGCGAGAGAAACCTTCTGTGCACGCAGAAACTGGAATTTCAGAAGATTTAGACGGTAAATTTAATCCCTTTGGGTTTCTATTCAATCTTAGACATCGGGCGATCAATATTTTCTTGAAAACATACCACGAACTGTGGCTTGACGACGAAAATGTCGGCCAAGAAACCATGATTGAAGACCTGACGACTTCGTTCGAAGAAGCAGAGAAGAAAAAGAAGGAAGCAGCGGCTGAAGAAAACCGTCCTGACCCTCTGACGCAATTGGTAACGACGTTCAACCGAGGTGCTACGACAGAACGTAGTGGCGCTTTGCAAGATGACGGCTTGTACATGGCCTACGCCCATATCATGGCCATATCTTGCGGCGAAGAAGAAGAAGAAGAAGAAGGGGAGGAAGGTGGTGAGGGTGAAGAAGGCGGGGCTTCAATTCATGTAATTTTCTCCAATATTTTTCTTATATTTCTCCAATATTTCTGTCATATTGCTTCAATAATTTTTCAATATTTGTTTACTGATGTCAAAATTAACGAAACTGTGTTTACGTGTTGTTTTATAGGAACAAGAAATGGAAAAGCAGAAGTTGCTTTTTGCCCAATCGCGCTTAGCGTCGCGGGGCGTTTACGAAATGGTGCTGCAGTTTATCTCAGCCTGCAAAGGAGTGCCCTCAGACATGGTTATGAACACACTCGAACTTGGCATTTCTATCCTACGTGGAGGCAACTTGGAAATCCAGATGGTAAACAGAACTATAATGATTTCAACTGGGGTTATTGTTTATTATATTTATGTTATTTATTTGGTTCTCGTAGTCTATGTTAAACCATCTGAAAGAGAAGAAAGACGTAGGCTTCTTTACGTCCATTGCTGGCTTGCTGAATTCCTGTTCCGTTTTGGATTTGGATGCATTTGAGCGCAATACAAAGGCCGAAGGCTTAGGAGTCGGCGCCGAAGGAGCAGCCGGAGAGAAAAACATGCACGATGCGGAATTCACCTGTGCGTTGTTCCGCTTTATTCAGCTCACTTGCGAAGGCCATAACTTGGAATGGCAGAATTACTTACGTACCCAAGCCGGCAATACCACTACCGTCAATGTGGTCATTTGCACTGTGGATTACTTGCTGCGTCTGCAAGAATCTATTATGGATTTCTACTGGCATTACTCCAGTAAAGAGATCATTGACCCAGCGGGCAAAGCCAATTTCCTCAAAGCTATCGGCGTCGCTAGTCAAGTATTTAACACGTTGACTGAAGTCATTCAAGGTCCCTGTACGCAGAATCAGCAAGCATTAGCTCACTCGCGTTTATGGGATGCGGTGGGCGGATTCTTGTTCCTTTTCGCTAACATGCAGGCCAAATTATCCAAGCACTCCTCGCAAGTCGAGCTACTCAAAGAGCTGCTCAACTTGCAAAAGGATATGGTTGTCATGATGCTTTCCATGCTTGAAGGTAATTTGTATAAAAATCCGAGTAGAAACGGGTCCATAATACGACACGTTTACAGGCAACGTGGTGAACGGTACTATCGGTAAACAGATGGTTGACACGTTGGTCGAGTCTGCCTCGAACGTCGAGTTAATCTTAAAGTACTTCGACATGTTCTTGAAGCTCAAGGACTTGACGAGTTCGCCTGCCTTCCAAGTAGGTTATATAATTTTTCTCGTGTTTCTGATGAATGTGTCCAATTTAAGGTTTGATGAACGGATGATTTGATGAATTTGTCAAACTTTTTCATGTTAAATTAGGAGGAGCCGTTGAAAGATGGTTGGATTACGCCAAAGGAGTTCAAGGATAAGATGGAAGCTCAGAAGAGCTACACGCCGGAAGAGATTGACTTCATGTTAGCTTGTTGCGATACGAATCACGAAGGCAAAATTGACTACCTTGAATTCACGGAGCGATTTCACAATCCAGCCAAGGAAATCGGCTTTAATTTGGCTGTCCTGCTAACCAATTTGTCAGAACATATGCCCAGCGATCCACGCTTGGCGCGGTTCTTAGAAACAGCTGGCTCAGTACTGAATTACTTCGAGCCGTTCTTAGGGCGTATTGAGATCATGGGTGGTGCGAAACGCATTGAACGAGTCTACTTTGAGATCAAGGAATCAGATATCGAACAGTGGAATGCTCCTCAGATCAAAGAGTCTAAACGTGCGTTCTTTTACTCCATCGCTGAAGACGGCGACAAGGAAAAGCTCGAAGCCTTTGTTAATTTCTGCGAAGATGCCATTTTTGAAATGCAGCACGCATCTGCGCTTATGGCCAGTGAGAATGAAGGCGGAGCTTCCAGTGCTAGACAAGCCAAATACAGCTACGTCAGTGCCGAAGAGGAAGAACAGTGCGTACTTTCGAAAATTATATACTTCTTTAGGTTTAAACGCTTTTTCTTTGGTGTTCTTAGGGGTGCACTCGAGCCTTTGAAGCAGAAAGCCAGTGCTATTAAAGATATAATCCTTAAAGCCTTCGCTTTACTAGCTCCATCCAACATCCGAAGACAGTGGCGTCTCTTGCAACAAAAGTCCATCTTTGAATTGATTGTTGGTCTTTTTAAGCTCATGTGGAAAGCCTTTTATTATGGTGCTTATGGTACCGCCATTGTGATCAAGTAAATACCTAAACAATTTGTCTCATTTGTCGATTAAAACGTTATAGTGATGATGATAATGTGTACTTCCCGTAGGCATTTCTTGAAAATTTTGTTAAATCTTATGCGAGGACCCCAACCTGAGAAAGTGGAGGAAAAACCTGCAGAAGAAGCGTCTATGATGATGATGGTGCGACCCGCGTTAGCTCCGCCTCCGCCGCCCGAGCCAATGGACATCCCCGTTACGCAAGCAGCATTAGGAAACGGAGCTCCTGAAGGAGGCGAAACTATCCCGTCAATTGAAGGAGAAGCTACAGCCAAACCAGCAGAAGAAACACGGAGCGATACGACCCCACCGGCCTCGAAACCTACTACACCTGAAGGCAAGGAAGCGTTAAGTGCTCCGATGGCGTTAGATTTCTTCGGGTAGGTTTTTCGCCATCATTGCCCACCTTTTCGAATCGCTTTAAATGGAGGATGGTATGCTTTTTAGGGTGGATCAAACTGTTGCAGCAGCAGATTTGGCTGCCAAGAAAGAACTCGAAGCTGCACAAGAAGCAGCTATGGCTGCAGTAGAAGCTGCGCGGCCTGGTGTGGGTCAGGCAGCAGCGGGTACAGAACGCGATCTGCCGCCTGTGTCTCAGGTTAACGTTGGAGAATACGCCAAACGCATCGTGTCGTTTTTGGCCCGTAACTTTTACAATCTCAAATACGTGGCCTTGGTTCTGGCTTTCTGCATTAACTTTATGCTGCTGTTCTACAAGGTAAAGAAAAATTACTTACGTTTATCATGTAGAGCATGCCAGCACTTTCTTTTAACTATTAATAAGAGTTTGTTGACTTCTCGATTAAAAGTTGGGTTAGAAACAGTGCCTCCACCTACTGAACTAAAACACTGTCGGCTGCGTTGCCAGCTTGGATCATATATAATCTAAAGTTAACTTATACGATCTAAGTTTAAATTATAAAGTTAACTTAAATCATGTTTACTATAATCATACTATCTATCTATCTAATTTGTTGCCAAAACCTCTAAACAGCCTCTTACTTGGGTTACAATGCAAAAACCCTACGAAGTTACTACTTCGCTCGATAGATGGCATTCTGAAAGTAATACTCACTAGATGGCGGTCGAAACAAGTTTGGCGCAGAATTTTCTGAAGAATCGAGTTATTACACCTAAAACTCAAGATTTCATAAAAAATCTATTTTTCACTAAAAATTTCACTCATTTCACTCCCAAATTTTCAAATTTTGTATTAAAATTTCAAAATCTTCAGTCTAATGGAAAAACCTCTTGAATAGAACCACTGGAATTAAATCGATTTTTTCGTGCAGGTATCGAAATTTGGTGAAGAGGGAGAAGATGGTGGGGAAGACAGTGATTCAGTAGAAGCAACAAGTTCTGGCAGTATTTTGTTGGATGAGTCTGCGGATACTTCAACATTAGAGACGTTACTAGGCGATGTAGTTGACAAGTTAGAGGAAGTGGCAGGTCAGGTGATTGATGCGGTGAACGACACTTTAGCTGACGCCGTTGGCGGCAGAGATGAAGACGGAGAAGCTGGAGCGGAAGGCGGAGACGGTGATGATGATGATGATGAAGCACCGGAATACATCCATGTGGATGAGCGTTTCTTCTATTTGGAGCACGTCGTTCGAAGCTTTGCCATCCTGCATTCGCTCGTTTCCTTGGCCATGCTTATCGCGTATTACCATCTCAAAGTGCCATTAGAAATCTTCAAACGTGAAAAGGAAATTGCCCGTCGTCTGGAATTTGATGGACTCTATATCGCTGAACAGCCCGAAGATGACGATATCAAATCACACTGGGATAAACTCGTAGTTTCTGCCAAGTAAACGTCTTTTGAAATATTTCTTAGAACGAAAATAAGTCGTTTTTAATTATTTTAAGATCATTTCCCGTCAATTACTGGGACAAGTTCGTGAAGAAGAAGGTGCGGGCCAAGTACAGCGAGGCCTACGACTTTGACGCCATTAGTAACTTACTGGGCATGGAAAGTATGTCATTGGTTGCTCAGAAGGACGAAAAAACCGGCATTTGGCACACTATTTGCAACATTGATTGGCGTTACCAAGTCTGGAAAGCTGGTGTCACTTTTACAGATAATGTAAGCAAAACAGATCTTCTAATTCGAAGCTTCTTAATCAATCAAATGTAATGTGACAAACGTGTTGTTTTAGTCGTTCTTGTACTCGCTGTGGTACTTGATCTTCTCTATTCTGGGAAACTGGAACTACTTCTTCTTCGCGGCCCATTTACTAGATGTCGCCGTTGGTTTCAAGACCCTGCGCACCATTTTGCAATCCGTAACGCACAACGGCAAGCAACTGGTCTTGACCTTCATGCTTCTCACAATTATCGTGTACATTTATACCGTTATCGCCTTCAATTTCTTCCGTAAATTCTACGTCCAAGAAGAAGACGACAATGTCGAACGCAAGTGCCACGACATGTTATCGTGCTTCACGTTCCATGTCTATAAAGTAAGTCGCCTACGTTTACCATGTCATTTCGAGTTTGAGATTACCAATTTCGTTTCGGTTCTTCTCTACAGGGCGTGCGAGCCGGAGGCGGTATTGGTGACGAAATCGAGCCGCCAGATGGCGACGATTATGAAGTGTACCGTATCATGTTTGACATCACTTTTTTCTTCTTCGTC
Source organism: Lepidurus arcticus (assembly GCA_003724045.1). Taxonomy (NCBI): domain Eukaryota; kingdom Metazoa; phylum Arthropoda; class Branchiopoda; order Notostraca; family Triopsidae; genus Lepidurus; species Lepidurus arcticus. The sequence goes on along the minus strand of RJJA01000274.1, from coordinate 47,022 downwards.
ATTGTCATCTTGCTGGCTATCATTCAGGGTTTGATCATTGACGCCTTTGGTGAACTTCGTGATCAACTCGAGTCCGTCAAGGAGGACATGGAGTCCAATTGCTTCATCTGCGGAATTGGCAAAGATTACTTTGACAAAGTGCCACACGGCTTTGATACTCACGTCCAGAAAGAGCATAACCTGGCCAATTACCTCTTCTTTATCCTCATGTTGATTAACAAGGACGAGACGGAGTACACGGGTCAGGAGACGTATGTGTGGAACATGTACCAACAAAGGTGCTGGGATTTCTTCCCTGTTGGTGATTGCTTCAGAAAGCAGTTGGATGAAATCGGAGGAGGTGGAGCTGGCTAAAGGAAATTAATAATTTAATAAATCGAGCTCCAATGAAGAGAAATTACGGCGCTAGCTACAAACCACGCCCCCGTTTCGTATGAATGCTCTTATACCTTTAGATTTTTTTGCCCCCGCATGAAATGGTGTTTGTTTTCTCCATGAAACATGCGTGCATTGTTACAAGCAATCATCCTTCCCTTTGCCCATACGATTGACAATTCGGTGCAGAGCAATACCAAAGTGTGCTGTGTAACCTGTAAAGCCAATTAAAAGATACTTGGTAGGTTTAAGTCTCCATTGTTTCCAACAATCTATCCACGAAACTAATTCGATACTTCATAACCTTCAAAACTTCGTCCTTAAATTCAGAACACTTCTTCCCAGAAATCGGTTTCTTGCGCTAGGCTTTCGCAAAACAATAGCAAACATCAGTGCCATCTATGATTATTTCCCATCAACAAACTAAGGTATACGGGAGCCTTAACCTCTGATACATTACGGCTGTAGTAAAAACGTACATATTTAATTCCAACAATCAATTTATATTTATTACGCCATCGCAAAATAGAAAAACGAAATATCCTCTGGATAATATTCTGGGTTAAACGAAAATGTCCTGTTTTCTCACATTTTAGGAAACATTAAAGAGTAAATTAAGTCTCTAAAGATCCGTTCCAATTACATCACCGTTTCATATCGATATCACCTACATGGCATGAGTTTCCTTCTCCAACGATCTCCAAATCTGCCCAACGCACCTTTAGTTGTAGAAAAACATTAACTTGATACTCAAACTCAATATGTTACCATGACATACCTTATCTTCTAAATAATTATAAGGCGTTTCCACATTCTGTTTTTCAAAAGTAGAATTATCTTCGACTTCTTGTTTCCAGTTACCATTCTATAGAAACGACATTTAGCATGTACACAACCTTAAAGAAGAATAGATTACTTTTACACTTAGATGTAAATAATCTAGCAGTATAGGGAATCATCCCACTATTTCTGCTTCTTCAGAAATGCGCCGTTGGCGAAAGGGAATCTGCGTAGTTAATAGCCAACCCAAATCCAATCGTGGCCACCTAACTGGAGTTTTCTCCCACGTTAGAGCCAAGCCCCGAATATCCTTTAAACTACGCTGGTGAGCGCGACTTCGCTCCTCACAGGTTTCCAAACTGGCTGTACACTCTGCTACAAGGACGTAATAACCTCTATAATACGCGAAGCGCGCCAGCTCTTCGTAATGCTCAGACTTGGCATTGACGTCGTCCAGAATGAGGATACTTGCCCCGTCATCTACGAGTTCAAGTTGCCGCTTAAAACTGTTGTCGATGAGCTCCTTGAAGCGTTCAGCTAACCTCAAACGGTACTCTTTTTCTTTGGCAGCATCATGTCGGTACTCCCATGTCTACACAATACACGAAAAAACAGAAGCTTACTTAGTTTTCAACAATGAAATTGAAAAAAAGGAAGGAAAGTACTCACTTTTGGATACACGGAGCACATCTTAACGACAGGGGCATTAGCAACAGTATCAAAATAGAAGTAGTCATTGATGGAAATGATCCTGGGCGCACAGCCACTCATACTTAACTCCTTAGCCTAAAAAAGAATTCGTTGCAATTAATCTAGTCCCGTACGGCATTAATCAGTTAACTACTATCCCAAATGTACCCTAATGAGCTTGGCAGCATAAGATTTCCCAGATCCTGGTAATCCACGCATAATAACCACTATATTCTTGTCGCGTTGAAGTCTTCCAGGCAAATCAAGGAGCTCTTTCACGGATACCGTAATTTTCCCACGCTCATCAAGTTCTGAACACGTATACTCTCTCTGGCACTTTGGCGCAGGTGCTCGTGACGTCACAATAGGGCTTTTCTGCGTCTTATGTCCGGATACCGGACGACAAGGTTCTTAGAGAATGTAGCAAAACGAAAAGAAGACAGATTTATCAATATATATAAAACCTTTTGTGTTTAGTAAACATCCAGTATACTACCTAAACTGGTCACTCGGAACCAGTTTCCATCAGCTGATCGCAGCACGAACGGTGAATGTTCAGTACTTCTGAAACCTAACCCGTTAGCCGATACTGCAGACGATACCTGGGAAACGATTCGGATCAGGTTAATTGGTACTTCTCTTCAGGTTCGCAAAGATGCAAATCAGATTAATGCTTACTATTGTTACCCGCTCTGGTTTTTCTGACGCAACTTGAGGACTGTGTGCTCTACGACGTACAGCATGTACATTAGAAGTAAAGAAAGTCGACAGAGGGCGAGGAGAAGGAAGAATTCCCGCGCTTACTGCAACCAACATTTCTTCGCCGTCTTCAATGTCACTAAGGTTAAATCCGCCGTTGTCTGTCCAACGAAAAGAAGATGGTGGACTCGCTATCGGCGTATTAACAACTATGGCAATCGTGTTAGTTTCTGCGCGGGTACTTGTTGACGTAACAGAATGATGGATCAAATCCGTACTGGTTAGCTTAGATTCGACAAACGGGGATGGAATAATTGGCTTTTCTATTCCTAATGACAACGGCTTTTGAGGGGAGGAGCTTCTATTTGGCTTTTGAGCACGTTGTGAACACATTTCTTGACTGCACGGCGATGGCGACGATTCAGTGACCGGACTAACAGAACGGTCTCTTAATGCAGAAGCCGTCCATCGCAAATTTTTCTTCCGTTTCGTTACTACGTGTGTATTTCCGCACTGTAACTTGTGCAAGTCTCCTAGAAAGTATGTTGTCGCGGTATGTAGCCTAGGTACTTTGACTTTCGAGTCTCTCTCATCAGCATTAGCTTCATCTCTTGGATTATCTGCTGCATCTAACAAAGTTTGCTCTTGTCCCACGGCACCCAAGACGTTTAAAACATCAAGCTGGGTCGTAGAGAGTTCTTCCTTTTCATTTGGATTTTCTCGTTCATTCATAGCACTCGGTATGTGACTTCCTAGCTCTTCAGGCTCTTCTTGCTTATCGAATTCAGGTACAATACTGGCATTTTGCTCTTGTGTTGAAGGACTGGTTTCTTCTGACAAGTTTCTGGCCGAGAGATCGATTTCCATAGACGGCGATTTGTTACCCGCCTCAACGAATGGTTGGCTTTCTAACAAATTAGTAGCACATGACAAAAGATCTGGATTTCCCTCTTCAGTAAGTAATCTACTGATTTCTTGGTCCTGAATCCTTTGCTCCCCGAGGGCTTCCATACAAGTCGCTACTAAAGGCTCTATAGAAGAACAGTCTTCTTTACTGCACGGCTTTTCTTCCTCAAAAGCTTCTTTAAAAGGCATTACGAAGTTTTCGATTTCTTTCAACTCTCTGTCAATTAACGACGCGAGGACGGGGTTTTCTATTTGCTGCTCATCATTGCTCTGATCATCCTCTTGTCGTTTAGGATTCATTTCACCGTCGGCGAAGCCTTTAGTCGAGCACTTTTCGTTGCGGAATGTTTCCTCAAATATCCCAATCTCTTCCTCACTTTCCTTTTCACTAACGATAAACTCTGTACAGGTACGTTCATCGTTCACTTGAATCGCATAGTTAACAGTGCTCAAAGTAGGTACCAGAACTTCAACTTCTTTAATGTCTTCTCTTAACACGGAACTTGACTTACGTCCCGTATGATCAAAATCATCCACCCAGTTGAGCAATAGATGTCTCTGCGTGTGATCGCACCAACGACTAAAAGTAGCATCAGGTTCTAATTCACTAATACTATCCTTCGCATTACTCTCCCTTCCTGCGTCTTTTCTCGCGTACGAATGATCTAACAAATGCGGCTCGAGATGCAAAGAATCCTCATTATTCGAGCTCGATTCTTCAATATCTTGTATGGATGACGAGCTGGAACTTGCTTCCTTGAGATGAACGTTCATTGAGTCAAGTGTTGAGTATTTCCCTTTTCCTTTGATCGAAGTGAGTTCCACGTTAGCATTACAATCCGTCTTCTTCAACACGGAATCGGTGATACCTGCTACTAATTCATCATAATCCAGATTTTCGCTTGGTTGAAGCATATCTGACAGACTAGGATGAGCACTTGGTGCATCCAGTACTTGTGTCAGAATGCCTATTTCAGGCTGCATTCCGATAACGAGATCTTGCCCTTCTTGACTCGTGCTCACTAGAGGGCTAATACATAGTTCCGTTACTCTTGTTTCGTTTGCAATAGATGCTACGACTATCAAATCAACATTTTCATCTTGGCAGCACGCAGCTTCGGTGGCATTGGTAGGTTCCATATGGGTACTTGCAGACTCCATGACTGATCCTTCTGGCGCAATACATATCAACGCTTCTTTACCATTTCCTCTTTCAGGACAAGCTACATGCTCTGAAGCTAAATCTTCTACAGAGCTTTCAATCCCTGCTTCTTGTTGTTTCTTAATCCCTAACGAGTCCCGAGAGCATGAATCCTGTTGATCAGTGCCGTTTTGCACTGTATCAGTGTCTGAAAGAGAAGTAGACACTGTAGTTCGTAATTCAACCAATACCTCCCCTAAAACTGTCTGTTTTTCGCCGTTGTTATTACCGACTGGTAAATTACGTCCAATAGCCCTAACATCAGACGAGGATTCGAATAAAGCGGTCTTTGCGTAAATTTCGCTTTCATCATCGTCATCCTTTTGACTTGTAGTCAAAATCGGTATCTTGGGCTTAGCCCGTGGTTTCACTCTAGGAACTTCACAACCAGGACTGTTTTGAGACATTTCAGTTTCTGAACGAACATCCCCCAATCTTCCGAGCTCATCCGACCCAACTGCAGGAATCTTGGGCCGATACAGTACTCTAGCGCTGTCAGCCAACCTTAAAACCTCTTCCGTGGCGTTTTTAATTTCGATTTTGCGACCAGAGCTGACGTCTAAAGAAGACAAACCCTCGACATCATTTACGACGGTCATTGTTGAAGAATATAAACCCTGTTTTGACCTTACGAAACGTGTTCTTCGTGTTTCCGTCTCACCAACGCTGCACAGCGTAGATAGAAGAGAGTGAGACAAGCCTGCTAAAGAAATGGAATTCCTTCGCTTTGTTGTCTTCTTCGGAAAAATACTGGATTTCCGACTTCCCAAGTGCGACTGCGCACGGACGGGAACATTTTCGGAGCATTGTCCGTAAGGATCACGTCGGACCGAAATTGATGATTGTTCACGGTTACCCTCATTTAGAAGCGGAGCGGTAACTGGAGTTGGAAACTGTTTTGGACTCACACTCGCGACAACTGAATTGATGTCCGGGCATACCAGCGCTTCAGACCTGAGTTCAGAATCTATAGATTCCCAGAGCGCTGCCGTGTCGTTGCTTACCGGAAACATTTTTCCCGACCTATTATTAAGTCTACTACAATGATCTTTCTTTGGCGTTGAGGACGATTCTTCAACAATGGGAGACCAAGAATTCCAGACCGACTCGAAGCAATCTTCTTCTGGTTGGCTACTTTTGACAAGTTCTTCAATGTTCTCACAAAGGTATTCTAAGCTTGTCGACGACAATACTGGTTCTTTTACGACGAGAACCCGCGAAGTAGAAGAGGAATCTTTAAAGTGAACCGTTTTCGCCAAACTAGCTTCCTCTTCTTCTTCAGCAGCTAATAGTCCCTTTACTTCTTTGAAGAGTTCTTGCGAGAAAAGTGATACCGCGGCTTCACGAGCTTGATGGTCGCAGTCAAAATATGTATCAGCAGCTTCCGTTTCTTCGCGAATATACTTTTCGGGCTCTTGGACTGTTATTTCCATAGTACTCGTCTCCGGATTTTTGGTTCTCTTGGATTCTTTTAAGGTTACGGATTTGCTGGACTGGGTGCACTTGGTTTTGTGAAGCTTATCGCGGGAGTCTTCCTTTGCTTTCCTTTTTTCCTTCGTGTCGTCCAATGTTTCAGTAATCAAATTTGCAAATCGGGTTTCTTCTACTTTTTCCACTCCCCCTTGGGCAAATATTGCCTCCACTACTGGAGTTACTTTAAGAGGTTTCGTGTTTTTATTTTCTGACGTGAAATCCGAGGCAGAAAAGCTAGACAGTGTTTTGGTAACATTGTTTCTAATCGTTTCGCTTTGTTTCCTGCTTGAAAAAGGTTCCCTCCTTATAGGCGCCATAATGGGCAAGCCAGATGGTGTCAAGTTTCCTGGATAGGGTGGTCGTGTGCGAGAAACAGAACGGAAAAGAAAACGACGATTAGAGGTCCGATTTGTAGTGTTGACGCTTTTCGTAAGCACAGCCAGCTTAATGCTGTGTCCTCCAGCTCTGAATGTAGTTTCCTTAGATCGTTTAACTTTAGCGAAAACTGACACGAGTTGAGTATTGTCTTTCTGCTTCTCCATAGCTGGACCTCTTTGAGAATCAGGCGCTTCAGGTACGGGCGGCTGTTCTCCTATTGCTAAGCTTTTGCTTTCGCTTTCACGTCGCTTTCTCTTATAGCTTGGCTTCTCTCTCGAGAATGGTCTTTTCAATCCAAAAAGCGGAAGCGATCGCCTATCTTGTTTCACAGCACGCAGCGAAGAAGTGTAAACAGGCCGCCCAACGGCTAGGTTTGGCAAAGAGGGCACAGAACCGTGCTTATAATCGCTTCCTGTCTCTTCACAATTGGAAGAGATACTCTCAGATACCCCAATATCGTCTAACATCTAAAAAATACATGTAAAAAAATTAAAAACCTTAGCCAGGATATGTAAATACAATCTTTTAGGTACTTGTCGTGTTTCTGAAGATGAGACTGGGGAATGCTGGATCTTTTGGACAACCATAGGAGAAGTGGTGAACTTGAGGGTGGGAGAACTTGAGTCGACTGAACTAGTTTCCTTGTACGGCGAAAGTGGTTCGAGTCCTTCCATTATATCAGGCAGAAAACTCCTTTCGGTAACCTATAGTAAATAATTATAGAATATTAGAATTATACTACAATTGTATTAAATATTAGAATTGAATTAAACATAAATATAGAATTATATAATCCCAGGTTCAAAATTTCCTAGACAAATGAAGCTTACGCTAGGTTGTGAAGAAGGCTTAGTTGGAGCACTAAAGGAAGTGCCAGGAGAAACGCGTGAGTAAGTTTTTGGACTAACTTGACAAGAACGCTTTCTAGAATCGGAGACGGGCTTGAACGAACGAAAGGTAGGCTTCCAAGGTGATGGAAACGGTTCACGACTGTTGGTTTCTTCGTGAGACATTCCCAAGTAAAAGAAAGAGTCATCTTTGCTAAAGACGGGATCGATGTAAAACTGATCGGTTTCATCAAACTCTTGTGGCGCAGGAAAACGACGACATGGCGGTGAGAAATGGGAAGTATACGGAGGAGGAGAGGGACATGGGAAACTTGAAGAATGCTGGGGTGGAACACCAGCAACGTGTCGGCCAATCCATTCCGATTTCCTATTTAGCACCTTCTGTTTATTCTGTTTAGATAAATCAAACTGGGCTTCATAAGTTGCCAACGTTTGCTAAAGATTAAAAAAGGAATAAACACACATTAATTCAAAAGAACAACGAATAAAAAGCGAGAACTATGCAACTTCGTACATGTAAAGGAAAGTACTTACAGGGGTAGGCGACTGGCGCAAGACGACATTAGGCCTTCTGAACCGGTTTTCCTCCTATCGGGAAGGCAAAAAAAAAATGTGAAATTTGATATAACATTAATCAAACAGAGCAAAAGTTAACCACTGTTACTGTACTTCTTCAAGTGAAAGCGATGGAAGTGGAGGTTTTTCTTGCAAGTCTGGATGCGGTCCCAGTGGCAAAGCTGGTAGGACGGGAAAAGGAGGCTGGCTGCACTCCGAATTGTTCATTTTTGAAACGTTTGCCCTTCAAAAAGAGTAATTTTGCGATCAATTACTTTACTAAAACAGTAACATATTAAAACTTTAATGATTAAACAGCAGTAAAAATCAATTAACAGTAAATTTTTTATGATTAGTTATTAATATTATATTGTGATCTGATGAGTCGCATCTGATGACTATACTTTATTGTGTATGGTTATTATAGTATAAAACATGTTTAATCAAACCAAAAATAACGTGTATAAACCACCCAATATACCTTCTGTGACTGTCATTTAGGAGAATTTCTAGAAAAATAAGACTTCTAGACATAAACTTAAAAAATACTGTTGATCACAACAATTAAACGCGAGACGCATATTGCCGACGCCACCAAAACAACATTGGAAGCTTCAAGCCACCAATCGGCGAATTTTCCCCATTTTTTAGTACGAACAGTTCACAGTTCGCAGTTGTGAACTTTCAAAATTTTAAAAGTTTACGGGTGTTTTACTTTTAAATTCGCTTTTCTCTGCGATTTCCCAAGAAAGCGAGTTGAGCTTTTCTCTTTTCTCACTTTATCTTTTAACTAATTTCTTATAAAATATGGAGGTACAAGTAGTACAATCAGTAATTCCCGTTATTCACATTGAAGTACTAAAGAAGGGGCAAAGGTATAATATAATAAATCTGAGCTGGAGTGATATCTATTCTATTCATTCCTTTAAAATTACAGAAACGCTTGCTTGCTTAACACGTTTTAATTTATTTATTTTCAGTCAGTTCCCTAATGCTGAATTGAGAGAGAAAATTATTAAATACATTACCAGCCTATTCGTTTTGGCTCCCCCTGCACAAATCATTCCAAACTCTGCCATTCAGGATGATTTTTTACAAGAACATATCAAGAGAATCATGATATCCCAGCCAGATGCGGCAACTGAAGTATCTCCCATGTACGAAGTCCATGTCTATACCTTAGATGAATCAGGTTTACAGACAGAAGAGCTGGATGAAAGCGAAGGCGTCTCCTCAGCTGGTCATTGGATCTTACCGTCAGCCGAGTTTGATGGCTTATGGGAATCGTTGGTGTTCGACGACGCAATCAAAAGCAAACTTCTCAACTTTGTTTCGACCACTTTACTGTTTTCAGACCGTGGTGTAGACGCTTCGTTAGTCAATTGGAATCGTGTGGTTTTGCTGCATGGCCCTCCTGGCACGGGCAAAACGTCCTTATGCAAAGCATTAGCCCAAAAGTTGGCTATCCGGCTAAGCCATCGGTACAAATATGGCCAGTTGATAGAAATTAACAGCCATAGTCTCTTCTCCAAGTGGTTCTCTGAGGTAAAACTTCTTTAACTCTTACAATATTGAAATAATATTGAAACAATCATTTTCTTTTTTTAGAGTGGGAAACTGGTTCAAAAACTATTTACACAAATCCAGGAACTCGTAGATGACCCCAACACATTAGTATGTTTACTAATGGACGAGGTAGAGAGTTTAACACGCGCTCGTCAATCAGCGTTAAATGGTACGGAACCTTCAGATGCTCTCCGCGTTGTAAACGCTGTGCTTACACAAATCGACCTCATCAAACGGTATTGCAAATGAATCCTTTGAACGCAATTTGAATCCAAGACAAAAGTCAAAAGCTGATCGAAAATCATTTTTTATGCAGATTTCCCAATGTGTTGATTTTAACTACCTCAAATGTTACCGAAGCCATTGACCTTGCATTCGTGGACAGGGCAGATATCAAACAATATATCGGCTTGCCATCCCCTCGTGCCATTTACCAGATTTACGTCAGTTGCTTAGAGGAATTATTACGGGTTGGAATCATCACTTCTACGGAAACATTCGTAAAAGAAAGCGAAATTGACGCGAGTAACCTTGTAAGTCCAAGCCGTGCGTTATGGACTATTGCCGGGTAAGACTTGTCGAGCATTTAAATTCCATGAATAGGTTAATATAACGTGTTCTATTCCTTTCTAGGAAAAGTGAAGGCCTGAGTGGGAGGACATTACGTAAACTACCCTTTCTGGCCCACGCGTTGTTTCTGCAAGCCCCTAGTTCAGACATGGGTTCTTTCCTAATTGCATTAACCAAAGCTGTGAACCAGCAATTCGTCGAACGAAAGCAACTCAGCTTATGAAACGGAACCAAAATGCCTGGTGCGATTTTACTCTCTGACGCCATCAGCATTCACAAATGCAATAATGTGATACTACTTCGCCTACTTCCGTGTTATACAGTTTAATAAGCATAAGGGCTGAAACCACTTAATTGCGCAGTCTTGCGGGTTGTTCACATTAATAAATAGTGTGTTGAAAACTAAAATTGTGTGTTAATATTGAATTTATGGTAATGCAAAAGAAACGAACTATCTGGATGTCTGACGCAAACCGGGAAGCCGGCTCTGGATTAATTAAAGACACCTTATAACGGTATAATCCACGTATTAGCACGTATTATATCAATCTAGATTGATATAAAACTAAGGCATGAAGCTTGCGGTTTTCCAATTCCGTCAGTCAGGATCACTACGACTACGACCATCATGGATCACAACGAGTCGTACTTCCAAGCTCGGTAATGGGTGCCAAGTGAAACTGCAGGTACCTAAAACGTTTTTCTTTTCTTTTCTTAAATTAGGACGTGGTACGAGCTGAAAAAGAATGGTTGGAATACACCCCCGGACTACATGGCGTTCGTCCATGATCATTGGAGAAAATACGATGAGCCGAACCCCATGTTGCACCATTTACTTGGCGTACTTTACGTGTTCTTTATGATCTTATCTTTAGCTGGCAACGGAGTAGTCATTTACGTCTTTCTTACGTAAAGAACATAAAACGAGTACGCAGTAAGTTTCCAGTTAACAGAACTACCTTTGATAGGTCCAAGAAGCTTCGCACGACTTCCAACATGTTTGTGGTTAACTTGGCCATTTGCGATTTCATAATGATGTTAAAAACGCCCGTTTTCATCATCAATAGCTTCCACGAAGGACCCATTTTCGGTCACCTTGGCTGCCAAATCTACGGTTTGCTGGGCGCTTTGACCGGGCCCGGAGCTTCTGTTACGAATGCAGCTATTGCATACGATCGTTACAAGTAAGCTTCGTAAACCTTAATAGGGTTCATAGAATCACCCAGAAGCCGTACTATTTAGGTGCATTACACAGCCGTTTGCTACCAGACTAACCACAGGACAAACCGTATCCGCGATTGGTTTGTTGTGGGTCTACGTTTTGCCGGTAGCTTTGTTACCATTTACGAAGACTTGGAATCGATTCGTACCAGGTTTGGAAACGCGTTACTTAATCCTACTACAGTAATACTTTTTCCCTAGAGGGCTACCTGACAAGTTGCACGTTCGATTACATGACAGAGACGACAGAAACTCGCGTATTCGTGTGGGTTATTTGGATTTGGTGCTATGTTCTGCCCTTGGCTATCATCGTCGTGTGCTATACGAAGATTACAGTACACGTCGCCAATCACGAAGATCAACTTAAAGCACAGGTTACCAAAATTCCCGAATGCTTCAAGTGTAAAAAATCGCTCATTCCTACAATGTAGGCGCAAAAAATGAACGTGGAAAGTTTACGAACAGGCGAAGCAGCTGGCGTCCGTCAAGAAATCCGCGTTGCCAAAGTGGGCATGACTTTAACTTCTCTGTTCCTCTTATCGTGGACTCCGTACTTCATCATAGCTTTCGTAGCCGCGTTCGGCAATCGAAAGTTGGTTACACCCTTTGTTTCCATGATTCCTGCCATGACATGCAAAACTGCGGCTTGTATCGATCCGTACATTTACGCCATTAATCACCCCAAGTAACTAAACGAATGAAATTTTTCAAGGTATATAAAAAACGAAAAACAACCGACTATAGGTACCGCCAAGAGCTCCAGACTCGTTGGCCCTGGCTTTGTATTCACGAATCAGAAGATAAAGTTGATGAAGGTCACAGTCAAAGGACCCAGAATGGAGCAGCTTAATGTGTAACTTTCAGGTTGGGTTTATTTATTTTTTGGTCCATATCCAGTCTTACTTCTTCGTAGATATATGAACGCAGACGAAAGCAATTAATAATAAATTAAAAGGCTAATATACGTATTTGGAACAAGAAACCCCATTATGAATATCCCCCGACATATAATGTTTGAAATAATTGAACGACGAACTTTTTTTCATTTATCTTTTTTTTTGAGTGGGGGGCAAAATTTATAGACCTAGGTAAGCCGATACCGGACATCCAAGAACAATGACAAACTTAAGAGAAACGAAGCTTATAATTAAGAAGCATCTTCTCTGAACCGACTAATTATAACAACAGAACAGTACTCATATTGCATCCTTGCTGTAACGAAATGTAATTAACAGAACTGCTGGGAATCAAGATATAATGTGGTAAACGCATGCAATAAAAAAAGTATTAAAGGTGGAAAGAATCACAACGGTTGCTGATTTGGAATGATTGATTCGCAATTGAGCATCTTGACGACGAACTAGGTTATAAATGCTGATTAGCTTAATTAGACGAAAACAAACAAGCATAATTCCTTTACGACCGACTTAATTTAATAGTTTTTTTGCCCGGAAACTCAAAGACGAACTTGCTCTAATTTTTGCCCCAATTCGTGACCTTTGTCGCTCCGACTGTCTGCCATAAGATCGCTGACATTGATAGAAGGCGTGGCTGGAGGTGTAATAGGCATATGGGAGACTTTATTAACGGACGTACCAGCACCGCAAACATGAGAAGACGCAGCCGAAGTTGAAGACGAATTGGGCGATATGAATCCAGGGTGATGGAACCGATGGTTATCACGGGGCAAACGAATGGGCGATTGATGCTCCAGAATCAGGCGTCGTTTAGTGTGCAGCGTGCCGGCACGCGGCATTGATGCGACGTGAGCATGGCTAATCTGTTCGGGACAGGAAAGGGTTTCGTTAAGACTCAAATTCAAGGAAGATTGGGATGAAGCAGGCGAAAAAACCAGCTTCTGAGACGGGCTCAACCGCGGACTACTGCTGCTACTAGCACCCACGTTAGTCAGCTGTTCCGAGGAATGCCGGTAGTGACTCCAAGCGTAAGAATCCAAAGCAGCTCGACGGCGACGATCGCGGTCGCGTTCTGGCGAATACTCACGTAGCCCAACTCCACCTCCACATCCACCACCGCCACCGCCGCCGCCGCTCCAAGGCATCTCACTCCACGGCGTGTTGTCATGATTCCAGCGCTGGGAAGAAGCTCGGCGGGGCGGGGCATTGGGCGGAGGCAAACTGGACACCGAGGGGGGAGTACAGATGCTAGATTTGGGGGCTGTTAAAAGCGGTTCGCTAGCATGCAAGTAGTACGGACGGCGATGCGAATACTGCGAAGCCGATTCATTGGCCACATGCTCGCCAATATTGCAATTTGGCGTGTTGCCAGTATTACCACCCTCCTACGAATAAGCAAGCCAAAGACAACAGTAAAAGCAGGGTTTGCAGAAAGAATGCAAGGAAAAAACGGAAAAAAGCACAAGCTTCCAATAAGACACATGCTTTACAACACTTGCAGGGCAATTTTAGGATAGATCCATAAGCGCATGCATGATATGCAAAAGTAACTCGCTGGTTATAAATGTAAATAAAAAAAGAAGAAAAAAGCGAAAGTAACTTACTTGGTTCGGATCCACAGGCACCAAATTCGCAAAAGAACCTTCCACGGAATTGGGAGTGGGCGATGAGGTTAGGTAAGTAGGCGTACCAGTCGTAGGATCGGTTACCATGGAAGTACCATGCATTGGATTGCCAAAGTACAAGTATTGCGTCACTGGGCTTGCCTAAAGTTTCAAGATTTTATTTTTTATTCAGAATTATTATAATTTTATCTTATTATTATTTACTTATATGTTTATAATTTTATTTTATTATTTATAAAATTTTTGTTAGCAGGCGTAATAGTCTTACTTGGCGGTAACCGGGCAACCACTGCCATTGCGCGCCTGGACCCCATTGTTGATGCTATTACGAAAAGATTAGTTTTTTTTATAGGGGATAAATAGGTTATGAAGTACTTACTGGAGCGCTGTACGGGTATTGCTGGAAGTAGACAGGAGGCGAATACATGTAAGGGTACGGGGAAGAGGCCGCTGGAGCCGCTGGAGCCGCATAGTAAGCCGTAGCCACGGGGATTTCGCTGGTAGGCATGGGAGGCGGAAGAGCTGCAGGGGGACCTGGCGTTGCGCCTGCCGAAGCTTGAGTCTGGGAATGGGCAGGAGCAGGCAAGGGACCTGTTGGCGTGGTAGGCGTACTCATAACCGACGACGCTGCGCTAGGCGAAACAGCGGGCGTGGTCACTGGATACAAGTAGGGCATGCTGCTGTAATAGTTGGGGTAAGCTGGCGACAAGGGCGTAGTTAACGACTCCAAACTACGTCCAATGCCCTTTGAAAAGAAATAAAAATGACGTAATTTTATGAGAATAAGTGGGCTGGCGGGTTATAAAAAAAATATTACTATTACCTGCTTGCGCACGGCTGGGGCAATGTTCAACTTGCGCTCTCGCAACACGATCACTTGGCTCTACAAATTCAAAGATTACAATACATAAAGTATAAACGTAACGTTAAGAAATAAAGAAACGACCAAGGAAAAATAAAAACAAAATAAGACAAAAACAAGTAAAAGAACGAAATAAAACCTAAATAAAAAGTCGAATACAACAATACATAAGGTATCAAAGTACCCTTATTATTCATATTAACGGTAATATTAAAAAAGAAAGAAAAATAAGAAAAAACAAGTAAAAACGAAGAATAAATAAGCAAAAAATAAATAAAGTAAGAAAATATTTACAGATACAATCTTGAGTAGTTGCTGGACTTCATCTTCATTCTCGAACGTAACAAAACCGTAGCCTTTGGATAATCCGACCCGATCTACGATGATTTTTACAGTACGCACATGGCCATAGCGTGCAAATAAGGTTGCTAACTCATCTTCGGTAACGGACGCCGCCAATCCGCCAACAAAAACGCGATTAGGGACCAAAGTGCCGTGCTTGGGGAAACTATTGCAGTTAACCGGGACTGGGACTAAAGCAGTCGTCATGCCCTGTCCAGAACGGGATACAGTCACCAAAGGCGGGGACGTGGCGGACTCGGAAAAGCTGGACGAGGCTGAACTCTGTGTTTAAAGATAGAAACATTGTTAGCATCGCAATACCAAAGTTCAACTTTTTGTTTTTTTTCCCCACGTCCACACAATCCCAATGTATATCGAGTACTGTGGGTCGTACAAACGCCTAGAGCGAATAACCTTACCATGATAGTTGCTGGGTACTCAATCCAGATGAATTAAAACCCCCAAATAGATACACGCGCCTATTTTTTTGTGACGGGACGAAAAATACACTTTATGCGCTTCTTAGCCACACCCAGAGTACACACGCTATGCGCCACGTGTTATTAAATAAGTACTTGTCAGTACGGCCAACAGACAACGATCACAGCCTGACCACAAAACTTAAAATAACGGGCTAACGGGTCAAATTTTCACAAGTTGCAGATTAACAACACAATATTCCACTTCATTGTGTGTTTTAGACTTAAATAAGTGCTAGCCTAGTGTCCGTACAAAAGTACCCTCCGACCGCAACTGAGCTTTCCAAGGGTTAACGTCCCAGGTGTCCAACATCGCTGTCTTTCCACCACATGGGAAGTAAGATATATATGTATAAAAAAAAGAGACGAAAAAAACGCTTTCTCTCTCTTCTATGTCTCTTCTATGTACTCCCCTTCCCTCTCACCCGCACCCCCTATAAGCCCTCGCAAGCTACCATACAACGAGAACTTCGCTACAGAGTTTCAAGCGAGAGGGTCAAATTCAACGCCAAAACATTGGAAAGACACTTATCCGATATCCTTCCTTTCCTGCAACGCACGTGCATACCCGCAATCCGGCAGTTGCTTGCTTTCGAGCTTTTCGCTTTTGGGTTCTCCAGTCGTAAATCTCAGTTGTAAACGCGCAAGGCGGATGACGTAACCATAACCCGAAGTTTGACCTTTTCGCTTTTTATTTAACAGCGTCTTGGACTACTGTATACTGCAAATAGTTATCAATTTTCGTCAAAAGGTGACACCATTGACAGACTCCTATATCCTACTCTTACGCTATATGCAATAACTTTTCATAATTTCGTAAACGGAAAAGTCAAAATGATCAAAAACAGAAAGAGATCATTCAAATACAAAAACAGAGAGATAATCAAACGTTCTTTCTTAAAATATCTTAATAAGATAATCTATAGAACTGGGTTCGTTTTGTTTTAAATATGATTTATTTAACATTTTCATTATTCATAACTTTTGGGACTCTTATGTAAATAATAATGTATAGAAGAAAAATGTTAACAGAAATAACACTTCTGTAGACAAATATATCCCATCCATTACTGTCACCATACAATTTGATTATATTGCATAGGGAAGGATAATTTTCTAATCTCTTTTTGCCATGCTGTAGCATAAGAGGTTCCACAACACCGCGTGGCCGTAAATTCCTATGCGAGGGGAAATACAGTCTTGATTAGAAATGCTAAGTAAAAGTAGGTTAAGTGCAATTAGTTTAAGTATTAGATTACAACTGACCCAGTTTTATGTTAGAAATGGAGGTCAATGCTAGGTTTTTGTTTATTTTCTTTTTTTAGGGTTTCAAAAGTTGGCTGAAAAGGCGCCCCAAAAGTTGTGGCCTTGTTCTTGTCCACCGAATTTGTTTGTAAAAGCCAGCTAAATTTCCCAAGTTCGAAGGAGCTGTTTACAACTGGGGAAATGTGGAAAATAAAAAAAAAACACGCCAACAGATACACAGGCTCCGAAAACTGAAGCAAAAGCTGACGAATAGTTAGTGGATGCAGGACGCCAGACTCGTCGTCATGGACCCATCGTATGCATGAAACAACTGTGCAACCCCAACTTTGACCTCCATGTGGTATTTATATTAACACTTGAAATTTCCCCAACAACCGACAAAAGCGACACCGAAATAAAACAGCCAGGCTTGGAAAGCGAGCGTTTAGTCTGTTTCTGTTGCGCGATCACGCAATAACCCACAAGCTCTGGCTTGTAGGTGTGTTTTAAACGTCTAAACAAAATATTCGTATTCCTTTCTCCGTGAGTAATTTGCGACTGTTAATTATTAACTCAGGGCGGAGAGAGTGTTTAAAACTGTGATTAAATCTTATGTGTTCCTTAACATGCTTAAAGTACTGTATTCGTTAAGCTGGCTGTGCGCAGTCATTGCTGCACAATCTGCAGATAAACAAGTAAGGCTATAAAGTTCCTTTCATGCTAATCTTATAACTTTAAAACTAAAAATTATCCGAAATACTATACATATCTTATCTAGGATTTTAATATTGTGCACCAAGAGGGAAGAAATAAAGTATTGGTTTCTGTTGAAGTTGACCTATCCAAAGAAACCGTTCTGGCGAGTCCGCGTCATACAAACAAAGCCTCACTAACGACATTCTACGATTTCGAAAACGTAAGATCTCAATTTCGCAATCAAATTGTTTTCTATCCTTGTATTGTATTAGCATGTTGCTTTGTATAAATCTGTAAGCGGAGGAATCTGCTACGTGGAACGCCTAGAAGACGACGACGTTCATGCAGAATTGATATTGCTGCAAAAACTGAACGGCGTCATCGTACGCGATGCTCCTCGCACTCTCTACGTTGCCAATTCGTCGTTAACAGAATCAGAAGTATAGTTTCGCAACCCAATCTACAAACAACCTTTCTTACAAACTTGTAACATGATCTTAGATCGAAGCACTCGGAGGTGAAAGGCTGCGCAAGTTTTGCAACGGTAAGGAGATGCGTATGCTGGTAAACGAAAACCCTTTGGATAACGGCTATCCCGCGCAAAGTACGTGTACCGATGAAAACAGACTAGCTTTTTAACCTAATAAATCATGACGACTCTTAAACAGAACGAAGCAAGCGTTCGGCGCCAGTGCGTCGGCGAATCCAGACGCAAGTTCATGCGCAATCATCGCCAAATGTCGACGGTCAGCCAGCTCCAGAAGCCTGGGCCATCGCCTCACCCGACGCAGCAGTCGCCCGCGTGGGTAAGTGCTCTCGAACTTGTCAGATCATAAAAATAATACAAATAAAATGGCACGATCTTTTCTTTTTGCTTCCACCCACTTTGAACCAGGCGGTGGATCAGGTTACGCAAAAGCTCAAAGTCACGTGACGGTTGAAACGGAGCACGAAAGCGGAGCCAAAGGTATCCGACGTATGTCTGCCTCTAGTAGTATGTATAACAGTGGAGGCGGGGACTCCGCGGGTCAAATTATCCCTCCAGCTATTGCTGCCGCAGGCCTATCCGCTGGGAACAACAAAGGATTTGGCGGATTCGACTCCGCTGGGTCCGGTTCAGCGGCTGGTTTCTCAAATTTCGGAAGCTCCTCCAGCGGCTCCAGGATTTCTTCCAGCGGCTTTTCTTCCAGACCGGCCGGATCGGGTCCCGTGTCGGGTTCCAAGACCTATCGTTACAATGTCGTCTATCCGAACGGGTACCGGTCTACCAGCTGGTACACTGGAACGGCTGATGGCAGCCGTGGAGTCGTAGAAGGACCCCTGGTGAGCTCCGATCCACTTCATCTTACTGCTCCTGGTAGCTCAGATGGAGAAGCTCAAGGCGGTGGTCCCATTTACGGCGCGTCGGCGCAGAAAACTAGCAGCGAATTTCACACCATAGGCGTAGGTGTCGGCCATTCTAGCGGAGGATTCACTCCCGAACGAGCTCATCAACAAGCTCAGCAAATACTTCAGTCGTCGAGCTCGCAACAACACGGGTTTGGTATTTCGTCAATTGACGACAGCGGGAAGCAAACTGCTTACCAGCAGCAATTCCGCGGTCATGCCGGAGATCAGCAGGTAACAGGAAGCATTGACAGAAACGACGAGCCGGTTTATAGACAACCTACGCGGTCCCAGGTGTTGCAGTCTTCTGCCTCTGAAGAAGAAAGAGTCCACGGCTCTCGAGGCCAACAACCCCAATACCCTGCTTCCTCCCAACCAGCGGCTTCTTTGCAATACCCGTCCCGTTTGCCGCAACAGCCCCAAGGCTATCCCAGCCAGTCGCAGCAATCACAGGGCGACATCCGCTCCCACGGTAGCTACCCTCAGACACAGCAGGTTAGGCCTCAACAAACCTTCGTCCAAACATCGGAATCAGATGCAACTAGCTCACGAGACTCTCAACAGCAACACCCTGCTCAATCTCCAGGTTACCCGCAGCAACCCTTGTACGGAGGTCAGTCCCAACATCAACAGTCGGTCGCTTCTGGTTCTAGGACCGCTGCAACACAAGAAGTAACACATTCAACACCCGGCAGGGCTTATCAACCGCAACCTCAACCTCAAAGACGCCCAAGCACTGTCGGGCAGCAACAACCAAGCTACGGATCAGCAGGCTTGGATTCTCAACACCAAGTTCCGCAAACCTTGCCGCAGCAGCAGATTTACACGCAATCCGGATTAGAAACATCTCACCAGACAGCCCAAACCTTACCAGCACGCGTACCCCAACAACAGACCTACACGCAATCAGGCTCCGACGCGTCTCATCCAACTGTTCAACAATCTCGGGTTCCCCAGCAACAGACGTACACCCAAACGACTTCGGAAGCGTCTCATCAAACGTCACAGGGAAGAGTTCCCCAACAGCAAACATACGTACAAACAAGCTCTGATGCCGCACAACAGTCGGTTCAAACGTTACCTTCCAGAGTACCCCAACAACAGACGTACGCCCAAACTAGCTCAGGTACATCTCAGCAAACGTCACAGGGACGGGTTCCCCAACCACAGACGTACGTACAAACAGGCACCGACGCCTCTCACCAAACGGTTCAAACCTTACCGTCAAGAGTACCTCAACAGCAAACGTACACTCAAACGGGATCTGACGCATCCCATCAAGTTGTCCAAACCCAGCATGTACGAGTACCGCAACAGCAAACGTACGTTCAAACAGGCTATGACGCATCTCAACAAACGGTTCAGACGCTACCTGCCCGAGTTCCCCAGCAACAAACATACGTGCAAACCGGAGTAGAGGGATCTCAGCAAACGACTCAATTGTTACCCTCTCGAGTACCCCAACAACAAACATACGTTCAAATATCCCAGCAGCAACTGCCGTCTGGTCACTTGGTTCATTCCGGTGGGCAACCCGACCAACCCGGTCGAGCTCCTCAGTACCAGCAGACCTTTAGCACTCAAGGTGGTGGAAGCGTCCACTCCCAGTCTCAAACGCATCAACAAACTGTCCAAAGGCAATACGATGGTCAAGTAAGTCAGATCTCGTCGAATGATGGGTCCATTCAACAAGGTGTGCCGGTAGGCTCTCCCCAGTACCAGCCCGCTCCCATTCAAATAAATCAACAGCAATCGGTTCATGTATACGGTTCTCAAGCCGACAGAACCTCATCGCATGTCCAACAAGGTGCCAGGGTCCCCCAACCGCAGTATTTGCTGCAACCAGAGCAGACCAGAGGCGCGGGCACCGTTCAGCAAGACTTGGTACAGACTTATCAATCACAAGATGGCCAGCAAACGTTACCTGGACATTTGCCACGTCACCCTGCACAAGCTCTCACACAGCCTGGTGTTGACTCGACGAGAATTACGCAAACCCAACAGCGCCCTTCGCATGGAGGACAAGTCGGTTCAGTACCCTCCCCGTTGGGACAAACCCAGCAACCGCAAAGACAAGGAGGGCAACAAGTCGAGCAAACCTACACTGATTCTCAAGAGGGACACGTTCCTCAACGCGTTCACCAACCCAGTCAACCTGGTTCTCATTTGCTCATGTCTGCGCATTCCATGCACATGGAAGAATCCGACATGCTGCAAATGCAACCTCAAGAACTCGAACAACAATTGACCGACACCCAACCCGGTTTCATTCCACGCCAATTGCATTACCGACCGGCTCCCCAAGCTCAAGCGCAAGGGCAAACTCAAACACAGCCACAGCAGCCATCAGCAGGCCATATTCAGGTGACCACTTCTGATGCTAGTCGTCATTCGACTCGTCCTTTGCAAGTCCCATCGCAAGGCCAAGTGATCCAAGAGGAGAACGTTAGCATCGTTCGTGGCTCTAACGGAAGAGATCAACAATCTAATGGCGGCCAACTCGTCCTCCAGCCAGGAGAAACGGTTCCTGGCACGCCGTACTCGGTCCCTAAAGGATTCCGGGGTACGGTAATTCAACAAGCTGTTCCTAACACTGGTGCCAGTTCTACGACCTTGGAAACCGGACCAGGTTCCGCTCCCGCACGACCTCAACATTCCTTGGGCTTCATTGGAACGTCCACGTTGATTCCCACCGGCCGAGCTGATATCTCTCCCGATTTCGAAGCTCCTACCGATTACCGCCGTCGTCCTCAGACCAATCGCGTTCAGCCCACGCAATCCGGTAGTTCCCCCCGGGTTTCGGGCTCGGGGCCCATGTCTGCCCCAAGACAAGAAGATATACCCAGTCCACAAGAACTGGCCGCTGCCGAACAGACCGACGAGGATTACGAAGATGCGTCGGAAGATGACGGACCTAGCGAGGATGACCTTTGTGACGGTTCGCCCAACTGCGGTGGTTCCGGGCCTTCTTTTACCACGACAACCGTCATTCGCCAAACACCCGTGATGGCCATTCCGATCCAGCAGTCGCGCCCGTCTTCGTCCCAATCTGCTATGGGCACGAATGGAAAACGCATGCATCAAACGTTTACGCAAACACAAATGATTACTTCCCATGGGATGGGTGGCAACGGTTTTGCAGGTCAACCGCCTTCAGGTTTAGTAAGACCTATTGGTACAAATGGAAACGGAAATGGTTGCAATACGGTTAAAGTGTCCTGTCAAGTCGCGCATGGCCCAACGCAAAGAGTGCGCATTTGCACACCGCAAATTACTCCCTGCTGCTGCGATATCCAATGCGGAGCTTGCTAATATATCTCATGTAAAGGTAAACAAAAAAATGCATTTATACACGAAAAGGATATAGATATTATGCGATAGCTTAAGGTTGTGGCCCAAGAAAAATTAAACAGAAAACAAAGCCCCCGAATCTTCCCCGTTGTGCCACGTATGAATTCATTTAGCCTTGCTTGTGAAATTATTCATAGAAAGTGATAAAGGTGTTGCCATCGCTATAGCAAAACATAGGCGGCATTATTTTTGAGCTTATTGTGTCATTTAATAGAAACATGTCAATTCATGTTTATTATACGCTAGATCTTTTTTTGAGAAATTCTATTGGCTACGGAAGACTTGGACAGGCTTGCGAAGTTATATACACATTGTGCCATATAAACTGTCAGTTTCGTGAAAATACAACTGCTTGAAAAATCTTTCAAAAAAATAAACTTGCCTGTCTTCCTTGTTCCTTATCTTCAATCGGTGCTGAAATACTTTAGTAGGCAAATTGTATGCACATAATTTGTGTTTTTTTAACTCTGTAGGCTTCATTTATAAACCAAAGTTTTTATTCAGATGCTATTGTATCCTCGCACGTAATAACATTTCGCTCAAAACAATATGGCGCTTTGCGTTTGGGCTTTGTAGTTGGCTTGAGAAAATGGCTTTAGCTGGAACCACGCCTTCGCGGTTGTTGCTCGATGTTTAGCTTTCGCTGATAACAGATAATCCCTCCCACTCAACTCCAGTGACTTGCGCGATTCTTAAGCCAGTTACTAACTGTGTGCGTAATTAGTTAATTTTTAAAACAAGTGAGAAAGTGATGGCTAGTCATCCTTTATTGTTACGTATTGTTGCTTCGTCTGTGGCTGCTTCTGCCCAAGCTGGGAGGATTATAAGAGATGTGATGAGTAAAGGAGACTTGGGGATTGTGGATAAGGTAAATATGTTTTTTTTTAATAAATACATATATAATAACTATTAAGCTCTTTTTTTTCTACTTCTTATGTATAGGGTATCAATGATCCTCAGACTGAAGCTGATCGCCGAGCACAACGACACATTATACAGAGTCTAGCCTTGCAATTCCCCAAAATTCACTTCATTGGAGAAGAAGGTGACCTAGCCGTGGAAGCTGCGGATTTAATCAGTCCCTTGAATGGAGAACCGAGGGTTTCCAATGAGCAAAGTACAGATCTCATAGACCAAGATAAGATTTTATCTTTGTGTTGTCCAGAAGACTTGTCTTCCATCAATGAAGAAGATGTAAGTTAATTGCAAATTAGCTAATACTTCAAAGCAACTGTTACCTCCTTATAAATAACTTATAAATCGACGTTTCTTACTTTTTTAGCTAGTCATATGGGTAGATCCTCTAGATGGCACTGCCGAATATACCCAAGGTATAATAATCTACATTCATTAAGATTTTAATAGATTTAAGGACCGATTTTCATATATTTTTCGTGCAGGGAACTTGGATCATGTCACAGTATTGATAGGCGTGGCCTACCAAGCCCGTCCAGTTGCTGGCATCATTCACCAGCCTTACTACAATTACCAAAATGTGAAAAGTGGATCCGATTTGGGGCGTACCATCTGGGGTATTCCTGGAGTTAGCGTAGGTGGATTTACCCCTTCGCCGCCTCCTACGAGTCGCATTATTGCTACGACGCGCTCCCATTTGACTCCTGTAGTCCAGGAAGCCTTAGATGCCATGCAACCTGACCAAGTTCTCAAAGTAGGCGGTGCGGGCTACAAGGTGCTCATGTTGCTCGAAGGGAAGGCTTCAGCGTACGTTTTCGCCAGTCCTGGCTGCTATAAATGGGACACTTGTGCTCCCCAAGCTATACTCGAAGCAGTAGGCGGTAGAATGACCGATATTCATTCGAAGAATTACCCGTACGATATGAACGTAGTCAAGCGTAATCTAAGGGGCGTGTTAGCCACCGCGAATGCTCAGGAACATGCGTACTTCGCCACTCGTATTCCCGAAGCCGTTAAAGACAAACTTCAAGGCTAATTTTTTGGTTTGTTTTACTTGGAAGTGCACTAACCCCGTAGTCATTAACCTTTAGTTAAATCGTGGATATTTTGGCTACATTCCTTTAGGTCAAGTAACAGAAGTTCGACGAAATTATAAAATGAAAGTAGCAGCTGGCAAGTCTCGTGCAGTGATGCGTGTAAATTAAGTTTAAGCCGTATGTAAAAATAAGCTTTTTATTTTATTTTCCGTATTCTCGCGATTTATCCATAGGTGATTTTGGATTACAGAATATCAAGTATTTCAATAGTGCAATAAAAACTGTACAAGAAGCTATAGAATGCGATTACAGAGTACTTATGACATTTGGTGTAGTTTGCGTGCTGTTGTCGGAGTCAGGACTTGAAAGTGGCAAGGCAACCGCCCAGACAGTTACCACGCCATCTGAACCCATTCGCGGTTCCAGTATAGTTGGGTTGCTGGCCGTAGTATACGCACTGGCCTCGTCAGCCTGGGCCATAAACTCCTCTTTCACTGGCGTCCTTGTTGGCGATGATTGTGGCTCTTGCATGATTAGTTTCTCACGAGGTACCCTCGTATTCGTGTCGCTAGATATGTTCGCCGGTTTGGGTTTATTCGCCTTGGAAATTTTGGGTTTTGATGTCAGGATTGTTATCGCTGTTTTGTTTTGTGCTGCCTTTAGCTGAATTCGCGGGGCAGGAGTAGTGGCAGGGGCTTGAGTTGCCGCTCTTACCACGGTCTTGTTCTGCGCTACGGGCGCGGGTTTGGGGAGGGACTTAACGACAGGACTTTTTCGCGGCGGTGAGTCCACAGCTCGGGCTCGGGGAGGGGCTTGCGTTTGGGTATCCGGAGAGGGATGACCGTGGATACGGATTGTGGGTCTCGGTCTGGACGGGGGAAGAGGTGGCGGTGCTTCGGCTTGGAAATTGAAACTATCTGGGTCGTCAAAGATCGGGACCTGAAAACTACTAGGTTTGGCGTGAGCAGGGATGAAAGGAGGCTGATGTTCTTTCACAATGGGATGAATGATAGTTTGAGGAGGGATAACGACGATAGGTCCGTGGTCACGGGGCGGAAAGAACAAGTCGATTGGCTGGGTATGTGTCGGGAATTGAGGTTCGTGGAAAAACAGGTTCTGATTATTCCGAAAGGGTTTTGGACGCGCCACGTGTGGATCTCTGAAGAACGACTCGTCGTCGAAGCTATTCGAATGGACCGAAGGGCGCTTCAACGGGCGAAGTCGTTGACCAAACACGCCATGGTGCGGCCGTCTTAGTGGGGGGAAACTATCGCCCGATCCAGAGTGATGTGAGGTATCTGATGAGAAGGGGTTCTTCTTGTGGGGACGGAAAGGTGGGGGATTGAAAACAATAGGACGCTCGTCATTGTCATCGTTATTAAATAGAGGTCTTCGTGAGCCTTCGAAATCCAAGAAATCTTCGTTAGCTTCTGTTGGCGAATGAGAATTTTGGTTGTGATTCGAAGTTCCAGACAAAGAATGTCGGAAGAGTGGCCGCACCTCTTCTCGCACCGGTGCACGATTTTCTTCTCGGTTGCTGGATGGGCGTATTTTCGGTTGGGTTTTATCGTGACCCTTTTTAGGGAAAGGTGGCGGATTGAAGACGATAGGCCTGTCGCTCGGATCTTCATTGCTACTTGAAGATGTAACGTGTAGTTGTGGGCGTGGTACTTTTACCCTAGGCGGGGATTTCTTTGGGAAAGGTGGTGGATTAAAGGTTATCGGTATATCTACGTCTTCTTGGCTAGGTGAAACGGGTCGGGGACGTGATGTAGAAGTAGTAGTTCGTTCGGGAACGGGTGTCGCTAAAATTACTTGTGATATGGGCTCCTCTTCGTCATTGGTCAAGTGAGGGCGCGGTTGAGGAGAGAGGAATGGGCCTCTGAGCCCTGGGATGTTTGGCAGTGGCGTTTCTCGATTCAGAAAAGGTCGACTGGGGGTGGTAGGACGTTCGAAATCGTCTGTATTGTCGAAAGGATACTGCAGGAACGGCAAGTCAATCGGAGCAATGGGCGTTGTATACTGAGGTTGATTGCCGTTACCAGGCGTTTCGTCATAATTGTAGAACTCTTGTGGTTTCGGACGTTTCTTTTGTTTGGAATGAGATTTCTCCCCTGGAGAATTCTGCTGAGCGATGCTATGTAGACCGTAAAGCAAAGCAGTAGCTTCATCATATGCGGCCGGACGAGCTGGGTCAGAGGACGGGTCTCGTTCTTTAGGTCGATTCACTGCGTAATTTGGCTGACGATGGAATTCGGTTTGCTGTTTCTCGGGGTTAAAAAAGGGGAAAGTGGGTTCAAAAAGTGGACGATATCGTCCGGCAACTGAAGGCTGGTACTCGACGGACTGAGTCGGCTGACGTAGATCTGGTCTAGGTAATGGGGCGTAGTCAGAGTAGGGTTCCGTAGTGGTAGAGTACCGCTCCGGGGGCTCTGGGTAAGAAGTGTATTGAATGCGAGCATTTGATCCAGGTGCCCTTCCTTCCAAACGGTAAACGGGTGGCGCAGGCAGTCGAGGATCGTCTAATTCATCAGGAAACTTCCAGCGTGATGGAGACCGGTTTTCGTACGAATCCGTTTGTAAATTCGTCACTGGAGAAGGTGTTGTAGGTTCGTATCGAATATGGGCCTTGTAGCCGTCGTCGTCAGCATGATACCGAACTATTTGCCAGCGTCCGTCAGGCATCAGAGTGCGGTAGGTTCCTTGGGTCGTCCCATCGTCCTGCCACGCTCTTTCGTGACTATAACTTGCAGACCCAGGTTCTGTCACTGCGTAGCGAAACTTCTGTAACATCAAGATTCTCAAGTCAAAATGTATTTGTTATTTTTCAAAAATATTATTCGAGAATGTTAATGTTAAAAGATTGCATACGAATCGTGAGGTAGAAAGTGACAACAAAAATACCGTTATATATATAGTGTTTAGGGTGTATGCTGCTCAAGCCCTCCTTGGGCAACTATCGTCTTAATTTGATAGTGCTGGAAGCAAAACCGCAGAGATATGGAAGGGAAAGTTCCTAACTGTCCTTCTGTGTAGATTATTAGTTTTTTCTTTGTCAAAACTCGAGTTTTATGGTTTTTCAATTGTTGCACTTGGTTTGGCACCCGTGCGCGCGCTCGCGCGTGTGTAGGCATGTGTGCGACGTTCGCATGCGGTGTTGCGGTGTTGGATTAGTAGGCCCTTGCGCGTGGGTTCTGTAATGGGCTATTAAACTAGCAGAGTTGTAATAGAGCATCCCATATAGTGCAGCTTGGCTAGCCCCACCCCACCATATATGCGCTCTTAACATGAATCGCTTCTGTCTGAGAGCGAAAGTACTGCAACGTCTTTATTTCGCAGTCGCGGTACTTAAGCACACCACTACAGTACAGATATCCATTACAGCAAAACGGCCTTGTAAAGAATTAGACCGTTGGTTCAAATCATTACCAACTCATAGTTCATTCTCTAAAATCTTCAGAGAGACCGAAAAGAAATGCTGCTTGTTATAGAAATACAAATGGTTTTGCTTACCCGTTGAGCAGTTGTTTCAACCACGAGAATGATAAGCAAGCAAAATACCTGCCGCGGGCTAAGTTTCCTGTAGAAATTGTGAAAAATTTTAAGAAAGATATAAATCATATACATGGTTAAAGTTTGGGGCAAAAGGGCAGTCAGTGCACGATTTTATAAAGATCGGCGTGAGGGAGCACAATGCAGTGACGGGTCGAGCCCTAGATTTTGGCAGATCGTTTCTTTATTACTCTAAGGAGAAAGCTTCGACCATAAATTAAGCTGTGAGCCGGACACCAACATAAGTAAAGCACAAATTAGCCGTAGAAGCATGCTTTCCCTCAAATGGACAGGAAACGCCGAGGGTTTGGATTCCTCACGCTCCGTGCAATACCGGAGTTTTTAACCAAAATCAACGAACCTTGCGCATGCAACCAACCATGCAACCTGCATATCTCATATGATGCATAAATAATAATCTAGTGCATCGTGTCGTACTACAAAAACCAAGAAAGCCATATTACGAATCAATTGACCACGGAGTTCGGAGCATGTCAAGAAGGAAAACCAGACTATCGCTCGTGTCGTAAGTCGTGGTGGAGTTAGACATGCACCAATTTTTTTCCCCTACAATCTTGCATGGAAGAATTTCAGAGCTATAGCGGTATATGTAGTTGAGACTAAAGAGATTCCGGATAGGATTTAATTGTTTAAACTATTCAGACTTACCTTCTTGGTACCATTTTGGGATGAGGGACGGTTACATTCAATTTTTGTAAGACCGATCAAATAAAAATTGGCTGCACAAAAATAACTGCTTTGTCACTGTAGATTGAAGATCACAGCACTGATACCTTATAACTTGGAGTTGCGAGTAGTTGTTCGTTGTAGCTTTGGCGACCAAGTGAGACTATCTTGGACTGGGTTTGGTCACATATAAGGAGAAATGAGATATCCGACCCATACGACGAGACAGGATCTACTTGGAGAAATTGGGATACGCCCAATACTTTTGTTTAACTTATATGCGGTTTTTCCTTGTTAATGAATGCATAAAATGTTTGGATGGACTGTGGTCACCTTTCAATTCAGAACTAATGGAGTGTAATGAAGCCTAACCGCACAAGTTGAAAGACGCATTCATCAGCATATACTATCTTGCATTCTCTCTTTTGTCAGTGATCGGGTAATCGGTACAAGAGTATGGACACATACCAGGACTTAAAGGTGCATGTACAACCTTTCATTTCCCAATGTATGTTAAACTACAAAAAAAGGAGCAAAATTGCAATCCGTGGTTTCGAAAATGGCTTATACATTTCCTCGCGCCAAAACCTAAGCATGAGCTTCCATCTATGAAGCACCCAAGAACTAGACACAACGTTAAGTTTCATTTCAGCTCTGTTTGTAAACACTTTGTTCAGACGTGTATCTGTCGTTGATGTGACGGCACAACTCGTAAGTGTCGGTTAAATTTATAGATGTTTCGTTTTAAAGGCATTATCTTAGATCATGTCTTGGCTTGCAGACCTTGCGGGCAAAGCTGAAGACTTCTTGGTGAAAATTGATCATAATACAGCGCAAGCGTTAAACAAAGATTCGCCAACTCCCAGTCATTCACGAAGAGGTTCTACAGCTTCCGTTTCATCAGACTATCGTACTGTGAAACATCCAGTAGCTGCAGTGATTAAGGACGATGTGTAAATAAAACGCTTAACATTTTAATTCTCCATATGTACCGTACTTAAACGTTTAAATTTACTATTTATTCGTGTGCCCAAACAGAGCTTCACCTCTGCAGTCCGTTCGATCGCCTGCCAAACGAGAAAAAAAGCTTCTTAAGGGTAAAGATCAGGATGAGGAATTACTGGCCATGTTAAACACCCAAGAATCGCCTCTTCCTGAACAATCAAACTCGTCCCATACCAGGGCTGCTTCTCTCGGAGCAGTCTCTTTTATTGAAAATGGTGCTCCTCCTACAAATGGTAAATCGCCGTTAAATTCCCTTCTTCTTTTGCTAACGCCATACGCATTGTTTTAGGGAATTTTACCAAAAGCACGAAATCCAACTCAACACATTCCGATTTGTCTTTGCCCGAAGAGAACGCTTTACTTCGCAAGGAAATACATTCATTGAGTCAAGAAATACGCCAGGCGTTGCAAAGAGCCAAATCCGCAGAACTAGGTAATTCAATTATTAATAAATCGGGAAAGCCTGGAACTTTATATCAAGTTTTGTGTAGAAACTTCGCGTTTGCAGAGCCAAGCTAAAAGTCAGTCGTCGCTGGTTACCAAGCTGGAAGAAGAACAGTCTGTTCTTCGGCGAGAGAATGTTCGTTTGGCCGATGAATTGCTTCATAAGGACTCCCATCAAAGTGCTCTAGAAACCAAACTGGCCGCCGTTCAGATCGACTTGACTCGGTGTCGTGAAGAAGAGCAAACGGACGCTGAAAAGTTGCAGTCTTTGAATGCCGAGTTGACAAACAGCGCGAAGCAGCTAGAAGAAGAGAAACTTCATTTCCAAACCTCGTTAAGCCAAGCTCAATCAAAGATCCTCCAGCTGGAACAGTCCAACGACTCGTTATCAGCCGATTCCAAGAGCGCTCGTCAGCAGTTGCAGGAGAACTCGCGCCTGCTAGCTCAGCATTCGGCGTCGTTAGCAGCGACACGCGAGGAATTGACTGGCACTCAAACGGCTTTTAACGACTACAAATTGCGAGCCCAGCGTATCCTTACGGACAAGGACAAGCTGATAAGCGAGATCAAAGAAGGAGCTGGACTCCAGAGTCACGTTTTAAGCGAAGCGGAAGTGGAGCATTTGCGGCAAGAACGAGATCTTCTGCGCGAAGAAGGGGCTCAAACCGTGTCCCATTTAAACGCATTGCGCCAGGAAATGCTCGCTATGGAACAGCGTTACGAAACGGAGATTCGCAATCTACGCGAAACTCAAACGGCCATCGAAGCTGAGCTACAGCACGAAAAGCGTCAGCGAGCAGCCATTGAAGAAGAAACGCGTTCAGCGCAGGAAGAACTACGATATTTGCGGCAAGATAGTGCCCAACAACGAGCCCAAGCATCGACACGCCTGCGTGAATCCGAAACTGAAGTTTTACGACTGCGGAGTCAGTTGGCTGCTAAACGTCACAGCAATGCGACAGAACAAGAACTGGAACGACGTTTGCAAAGTACCACCGAAACCTTGCTCAGCAAGCAAGCCGCTTTAGAAGCCGCACATGCAGAGCGTTCTTCTCTGACTGTGCAGTTGGAGCGCAAAGAACGCGAATTGCGCGAATCATACGCTGCACAGCATCGAATTACCATGAATATTACAGATGATGGTAAGATAAATATAATTCTATATATAATTTGACGGTCGCTAGTAAATATAAGATAAAATATAATATAAATATAATTCCTCTAATACATTTCTGTAAACTTTTAATGGTTTAGCTAAAGCGTCGACTGGTATAACCAATACTGGGATGGAAAATGGAATCAAAAGACGGGTAAGACGCGCGTATGGTACCATCGACGCTTTGAATATTAGGTTGGGCGCGGCTTTGAGACGCTATCCTATTGCAAGAGTAGGAGTGCTCATTTACATGGTAGGTTATATAAATACTAACGCCCTTTCTAATTAATCTTCCGTTCCGTTCGTTAGGTGCTGTTGCATGTCTGGGTGGGGATTGTTTTGGTGACATACTCTCCGGAAACCCATGGCCCAAATCACCAGAAATGACGTAAACAAAACAGAAAAATTAAAATTTCACGGGTGTTATCCAAGGCTGTTTGTGTGACAGGTTACACTCTTGGGGAACAAGTGTGTAACTTAGAAGAAAATTATTGTTATATATAAGCACCACATTTTCCTTTTATAAAATTCTAAAATGTATTCGTTCACTTCACAACCCAAAAATAGGATATTTTTTCGAGGCAGAGTTTGGGGATGGGAGGAATGAGGCAATAAATGAATAAAAAAGGTTTATTCGGTTAATTGAAGCGAGCCTTCTGGTAATCCGTTTTGGATCAAGGATTCCGACTCGACTTTCGAGACAAAGTTTGAATCCACTGCGCGTAGCTGCTCCAAGAAATTCCCGCGCTCAGCTTCACTCCATGCGTCGAACCATTCGTGAAAGAGTTTAATCTGTCACAATGAAGAAAAAAACGAGTTAATTGAGGTAAAAATTAGTTAATTTCTATTTCAGTATTTTTTTTTGGTTTTACTTGACAGTGGAAAAGCGACGGTCGCGGGTTGGGATGAAGTGAAGCTACTTTGCCGGCAAACTTGTGTAGGAGAACATCTTGGAAATCTCCTTTTTGCATTTCACTCCATGAGGAGAACCATTGTAGCAAGTAGTTTTGTTGTTGAGTCGTTCCAACAGTGAGACCCATTTTAAGTTTTGGGATGATTCTGGCTTTCCCAGTTTCAATTAGCTCACATCGGATCTGCAGCGACTTACAAAGTGCCCCACGATCGTTTGGCAACTTCGTTTCTGAACTGCTCCGTCCACACTGGATTCAGCACCGTCAATTTGCTCAAGAATTTATCTTTGAGCGAAGAATCCCAGGTTTGGAACCAGGCGGAAAACAACCGCAATTGACACCGAAATAAAGAATGACTGCTACCAGCAGCTTCCAAACTAAGTTGATCCAAGCTCTGTGTAAAAGAAAATGGATCTAGTAGCGCCCGACCTTGAAAAAAGACTGAAATTGAAAAGTCTCCTGCAAAACAGATGACGGATAGGGAAACGGGGCTGTCATTTGGGGATTGGATTGGAAATCCCGTTAAAGAAAGCCTACGGCATAGATTGGCTCTTTACTTTACCTGGAAGAGCGAAACGGATACCGTATTCAAGGGGGAGGGAAAGGGAAGGAACGCGGTGAAAATTGTAATTAGAACCAGAGAAGCGAAAAAAGAACGGCGAGAAAATGAAGAATGCAGGAATTAAAGACGAAAAACATAGGAAGGTAAAAACAAGACGTGACGCGTGAAGGAAATAGATAATGACAGATAACGGGACTGTGGTATAGAGTTTAACACCTGGTATATAGGTTATACCTGTAGAAGATTATCCACGGGAGATGGCAACGTAAGTTGCAGCAAGCGGTGGAGAAACTCTTGCTGTTGATCACTATCCCAGCACCCAAACCAGTGTATAGAAGAACGAACTTGCTGCTCAAGTATTTGTTGCTCAGCGCAGGCCATGAATTCACTACTCCTTTCTACGAGAACGGGATGATTTGAACTTGGCGCCCATCCGGGATTTTTAATGTAAACAAAAGGCAGCATCCCCTGAATACCATGGAGAGCTTGAAATTTACCTTTATTGACAAAAATGGAAGCGTTACGAAGGAATTCAGGTATCCTGTTGAGCCAAACACGTCACAGGAACTTTTAACAACAATCTCGGATGCGCAGAAAGAAACAAACGCGTATTTAACTGACTGTATTGCAGCAGCTAACGTCGCAACGCTCAACACGGACCAAGGTCAGGAACCCCAAAGTAAATGTGCTAGATATTACCTACATTTACTTGTTTTCTTGTGACAAAAAAGTTTTAATCACCCAGCATTGTCAAAACTTATTGTCATAAAAAATGCATAATAAAACGCAATTGCAGATTAAATTTTTGTATCTTATATTTTAGATATGGACGCGATTGAATTCTTGGAAGAAGACTTGGAAGAAGAAGATACATTAATTATTTGTAATGCTAATGATAATTCAGCATGCAAAATTCCCAAACTGTCTTAAGGAGAAAAATAAAGCAATTCGTTCTTTCGTACATAATTTATTCAGAATGAAAATAAAAGCATCCTTAAAATTTGTAAGCTTTTATTTAAGCCTAATTACAAACTGACGAAAAAAATCTAAGTATGAACATTGGAAATTGGTTCGCGGTTCTGCATTGAACTTCGCTTCGCTTTCGCATTTCTTCCCTTTCAGTTTCGCATTTCGTTCTGTTTACTGGGTAGCGTGCTTGGAGAGCAGAAAAATAGTCATAGTACATTTTTAAAAATAAAATCTGTGTTACTAAGCAATCCAGACATGTCCCGATTTCAAGAGATGAGGTCTACTGTCGCCGAAATGCTTCAAGGCATTGAAAGGTATGGAAACATTGTCGTCATAGATATATCTGGAATCATCATCATTCATGTGCTGTTTTTTTTCTTACTTAGGTACAATCCTGATAACCTCGCCACGTTGGAAGAATATATTTCTGTTCAAGCCAAAGAAAATGCGTATGATTTGGAAGCCAATCTCAGCGTTCTTCGTCTCTACCAGTTCACCCCTACGCTGTACCAATCACCCATCGTGGTGAAGATCTTGCTGAAGTCCCTCACGAACCTGCCCCATACGGACTTTGTCCTCTGCAAGTGTTTGATGACACAGGAGAAGGTACCCAGTCAACTATAAATTTTCTTTATATAAATTGCCTCACAATCTCGTCATTATACAGTTGGAAGATCAAGCCATCAAGCACATTATGTACATGGCGGAACTTTTGGAAACCTGTAAATTTTCCACTTTCTGGAAAGAGCTGAGCCAGTGCAAGGATTTGATTGAAGGGGTGACTGGCTTTGAAGACTCCATTCGCAAGTTCATTTCCCACGTTGTAAATGCCACATATCAGCACATTGAACTACCCGTTTTACGGGACTTGCTGGGCAGTGTGAACGGTAAACGCTTACTTTTTATGTGGATTATGTTACCTAACACCACATGCATTTTTTCCTGGTGTTTCCCAGACGCTGCGTTGAAGCAATGGATCATTCGCAATGGATGGAAAGATTTAGGTGACGGTCGTGTCTTTATTACCAACCAAGAAGATTTGGTGAAAACCAAAAACATTACCGAAAAGATTGAGTTTGATAGCGTGGCGGGAATCATGGCCCACTGTATTTAAAGCCGTCTAACGGTAAATTTTTCAACAATTCTGTGGTGTCCTGGACGTATGCTTGCCTCTACATGACGGACAAGAAAACGCCAGTTGGCAAGAAGGACAAGGGAAGACCGATAAAATACAAGGACACGTGGATTAACCCAGACAAAATAGCGTCAATGCCTTTTAATCACCCACATCGTCCAATCCCGATTAGCTGCTTCCCTTTCTTTTTCAGAATCTGAGAGAAAAGTTCCTGAATTCGGGTCGGGACATGGACTCCCAATTACGGAATTCAACGCGCTCAATTTTGCAGCCTGGGCTTCCCGTTCTCGTCAACCATTGCACCCTATAGAGAAAAAAGTAAAATATTGCGTTTACTTGCATTTTTCTACTATTTTTTTCTGCTGTGGCAGTGTGCCCAAGCCAAGAAGCAAATCAGGTGTCTTGGCTTGACGGTCACTGTTATGGCCAAGTTAGTAACAGGTACAGTACTTACACTTCATCCATGTTCTGCTTGTCGCCTTGAATTTTGCCTACAATTGTCCCGTTTTTGGTATTCTTTACCCAGCCTCCCATTCCCAGTTTGTCGGCGAGTTCTTTGCAGTATTTAGTAAAGTAGACACCTACAGCGTAACCCAACATGAAAAAAGGAGCGCGTTAGTTAACATGTTGACTTGTAGGCATTGCCTGTGCTTCCCAAAATAACCCCACGCGCCACACGGAAGCGAACAACTTTTTCGCCAACAACTTGCTTGTGATCATGTAGTACGCAGATGCGGCAATATTAGTGGGTTGGAACCGGATTTAAGGATTAATTTGCAATTCAAGCTTGCGAATTTGGATTTGTTTAACCAAAAGACTAATTAGGCAACTTCGATATTACCTTGTACATGACCATATACTTCGAATTCCACGGATACGATAGTAGTTTCGTTGCCTTCTTGACCCATATTTGTTTACAGTTGGAGAGAAAATTCACAGAGTAAAACGATTTTAAAGTCTAGTCAAATTCAGTGGCTGTTTATTGCCTGGATCTCCTTCACTAAAAACAATCCGCTTGCTCCAAAGATTCCCTTTGACTTGGAAGGCGAGAACGCGGACACCCAAGCCATCCTTATGCTAAACATAGTCCCTGACATTGGCCGTCCTCCAAAGGAGCCTATAACGATGCGGGGATTCGTTTTCCCCATAGAAAACAGGTTAGAAGCCCGGATCCCAGTCTACCTCTCTGGCGACTTGCTTCAATTCAAAACATTGAAGTACATCACCGGGTTGATAACGTAGTGACTCTTCTAATCGTAGGCCGCATTCCACATCTTTCTTAATACTGTCCACTTCGGCCTTCAAATGCCGTAAGGAAGCTGCTTTGCCTGTATGGAGCACCTCTTCCCCCCGGATGACCCGAAATAGTGCGTCTTTTTTTAAGACGCCTTTGGTGCAGCGACAACCTGCCACGGGAAGCTTAGATTTGCCTTCGGTGACCACAAACTCTTGCAAAACATGCGCTTCGCCCAGAATTTGTTCCACGTCGCGTAACGGCAATCGTTTGGAGATCTCGCTTTTCACGTCATCAATAAGCCGATAAATAATATTATGTTGTCTAATAAGCACGCCGTTTTTCTGGGCTAATCTCGACACATCGGGCGATACTTGCACGTTAAAACCGTACACGATTCCTAAGAGAAAGTTTTCTTTATTAATTCCTATCTTATTTATTGAAGTGCTGATAAAGTAAATTGCGGAATACCTTTGAAGGGTTCAGCCAGTTTAATGTCGTTTTCAGTCACGTTGCCCACACCGTACGCTAGCATGTCCATGTGGCAATCATCCGAATGATAGGTATCGAAAACGTCCAATATCGCTTCCACGGAGCCATCGACGTCCCCTTTGAGAACGAAGGAGAATCTGGGAGGGGCGTTGGGGTCATCCATGATTTCCTTCTTACGGGGACCTTGGCGTCGTAGCCGCATTCGACCGATACGTCTTTTCTCTTCTAACAGGGTTTTGTAATCTTTCAAGTGCTTATCTACCTTGATCTGAATGGCCTGAGCATCACCCTCGGCTTTCTCGGCTTGTTTGTTATGCTGCCGCCATGCTATTACTTCTCTGGCACGTTTCTGTGTAAAACAATCCAATTAATAAGGGTCAGTAAGTGGGTAACAGTATGGGGAAGGTGTACGGACTTCGTTTTCCACTTCTATTATCACATCGCCAGCATTGGGGAGTTCTCGCCAGCCGAGCACTTCTACAGGCGTGGATGGCAGTGCTTCTTGCAACGTTCGGCCCCGATCGTCCACTAAAGCTCGCACTTTGGCCCAACCCAAGCCTGCTACCAGATAGCAGCCTCTCCGGAGCGTTCCTCTTTGTACTAACGCAGTAGCCAATTTCCTACCGCGAATAATAACAACAAGCACAACGTTTTATCGCGCCAAGAGGAAATTTGATTTTTTTTTGTTTTCTATTATTTTTACCCTCGCGCTGAATGGACGCTGGAATCAATGACCACGCCTTCAACGGCTCCAACGGTGTCCGCTTTCAAGCCCAGTAATTCAGCTTGTAAGATGAGCGATTCCACCAAATCGCGTAGTCCCGTGCCTTTAAGGGCGGAAACAGGTACGGCTTGTACGTCTCCACCGAATTCTTCAAGCTGCAAGCCTTGGGATAATAGCATTTTCTTGGTACGATCCTAGAAAACGAAACTAACCGTAAGTTTCTATCTTAGCATGATTTTTTTTTTTACTATGTCTGCGCCTTGTTTATCAATTTTATTTATGGCCACAATAATGGGAACTATAGAAAAGAAGGAGTGAATAGATTTAAGTCCTGGTTTGGTAAAATAGGCTTACCGTTGGCATCACGGGCGTGTTGAATGGATTCAACGGTTTGTTGCATGACTCCGTCGTCGGCAGCTACGACTAGAACAACCAGATCGGTGACGTGAGCTCCTCTTGATCTCATGGCACTAAAGGCGGCATGGCCAGGCGTGTCTAGGAAGGTAACCGGGTCTCCCACTCCGTCTAGTTTGACCGAAAAGGCCCCTACATGTTGTGTTATACCCCCGAATTCAGCGTCCACAACATGTGTATGGCGTAAGGCATCCAATAGCGTCGTTTTCCCGTGATCTACATGTCCCATGACTGTTACGACGGGTGGGCGGGGCTTGAGCAACTCGGGAGGGGCTAGAGGCCTGTAAAGAGAAGCGAGTAATAAGTTAGATGGTAGGAAAGGATGAGCTTTGAGGTTTGCCTGTGGACTGCATCCTTGATTTGCGGATGATGGGAGTGCTGTTTTTCAGGGGCAGCGACGAATGTGGAGCGTTGACCACATCTTTTGACTATTTCTTGCAGGACTTTCATGTTGTCGATTGCTTTGTGAGGTTCGTCGTAGTAGGAAGAGTTATCCACATAAATCATGGCTTCGAAAACATCATCTTGAAAAACAGCGGATGAAAGCTAGAACCTTGAAAAGGAAATAGTAATAGATGAACTATGGTACCTATATC
Source organism: Lepidurus arcticus (assembly GCA_003724045.1). NCBI lineage: Eukaryota > Metazoa > Arthropoda > Branchiopoda > Notostraca > Triopsidae > Lepidurus > Lepidurus arcticus. Next base: position 9,024 of record RJJA01000274.1, on the reverse strand, counting down.
TTTGTCAAGAGCGTCAGCTAACTCTTGGACTGTCATGTTCTTCCATATATTAATAATCTGGTCAGATTTCTTTTTTAAAGCTTTGGGGGAGTACTCGATCGCTTTATGTTTCTAGAGATTGTTTTAAAGCGGATAATTATACTAAAAACGAATTGGAAAGAATAGATTATTACCCTTTCTTCTGCAGTTTTCCTCCTTTTCCAAGAAACTTCTGATGTACTGAATTGCTGCGCTGCATCGAATCCGCATAGCGAACAAGGTCTTTGATGGAACTGCAACTGGAACTCAGTTTGAAATCGGGAGCGTAGAGTTTTTCGGAAGGGCACATTACTATCACCTGAAATTATGCACGTGAGGCTAATTGTTCTTGATGAAGAGACGCTATACGGCGTTTTCCATAACCTAAGATTCGTGGAGTAAAATAATTAACAAGTCATTTTATCTGAATGCAATTAATACGAACCGGAATATGGAACTTCGCAAAGTTGTGTGCATTATTATTATTTGTGCTCATATTGTCCGCAACTCGATAGATGGCGAAAATAGACAGCTTCTAGCGTCCTCTATAGGTGTATTCTGTAACTACATCTTTCACTCGGTTGTTTTTCGTGGAGGAAGCCCGGTGAGCGGTCTTGCTGTTATGCATTTATTACGTCTCTAAAAGTCCGCTCGTTTTTTGCTTCTTCCAAAGCAAAACCACACATGCCAACCGAATAAATTACATCTGTAATTCTGAATCTTCTTTGGACGACCGTGCTTATAGAAAATGATGGAAAACAACACAGAAGAACTCTTGTTCTTTGACACATTTGCTCACGAGAGCAATGAGGTAAACGTAAAATGAATCTTTATTTGCTGGAAAACTCAACAGTCTTTCTTGTAGGAACTAAACCTGGACTTGGTCCAGTTCCCGAAACCAGTTTGTATCAGCCAAGTACGTGTTATTCCGCTGGGAGCTAAGGTTCAAGCCGACTTCCCTGGAGGAGTGCGTCTTGGGTAAAGCCATTTCTCAAATTGTTATTCAAATAGACAAGCGACTTGACATCTCATCCTTTTTTCCCTTAGTGCCACGAATCCTTCTCAGTTTCAGCTGGAATTGTTTGTCAATGATCTAAGTAAACCTGGCGCCTCTTCTTTTGAGACGTTGGGTGTCCTGGACTACAAGCAGAATGCTATTATCCAATACGAGTGCAACAAACGGGTATCATTGAACTGCTGTTAAAATATCTATATAACAAGCTCATTTATATCTTACTCCCAGGTGCCAACTGATGGTTTAGTTCTCCGAGGTTGGTATACCACCGTAACTCTGTCAGTTTATGGCTGGTTTACTAGTGTGATAGTGCCCAGAATTCCCACACCGCCACCACCCACGGCTGTGCCTCAACCACAGACTCCAACCGAATCTATACCGATTCTTTCAGAAAGTACTCCAGTCTCAATTGAAGCTACAAAACCTGACATTCCTGAAGGGATTGTCAAAGAGGAAGTGAAAGATGTGTTGCCTGTCCCGGAAGTCAAAGTAGATGTTCCTGATGAGGCACAAGTTAAAGAAGATGCACGGGAACATGAAAAAGAGTTGGAAGCTGAACGTGAGAAGGAGCGAGAACGGGAAAAAGATCGGGAAAGGGAACGACAGCGTGAGCGCGATAGAGAACGCGACCGTGAACGGGACAGGGAGCGCGAAAAGTTTCGCGATAGGGAACGCGACCGGGATCGTGGTCGAAAAAGGGATCGTTCACCAACAGAACCTTCTCGAGAAGCTTCCAAAAGGGATGGTTCGCGCACCAGAGACAAATCCCGGGATAGACCACCCAGAGAACGAGAGCGTAGTGAAGAAAGAAGGAGGCCCAGAACCCCGCCTCACCCTGCGCGAACTCCTGAAGAGCCAGTGAAAGAACCCTATGAAGCCAACCCACCCACTAAGGAAGGTACTGTTCATCAAACTTGTCCTAAACATCCAACGATCCTTTCACAAAGAGTTTACTGGTATAACAACGAAATGCAATGTTTCTTCTTCTCTAGTTGAAGCGCCGTTTATTGTCCTTTCGGCGGGGGACGTAGAAGCCATTTCTGATGACGAAATGCTAGAAATAGAGACGGTCGAGGCTTCTCCGGTAGATACTGGAGAAAAAGACGGGTTGCTTGAAACAGAGGTATGAATTCCAGTTTCACTTTCTTTGAAGGGGGTTTGAAGGGTGTTCATCTTTTCTTATCGGTAGTGCAAAATCAAGATAGTTGACGAGATCGTCGAAGTTCCTGAACGGACTCTAGGAGTTCCCGACCCGGAAGACGACATGGAACCCGAAGATTTTGAAGAAATTGTCAGTGATGAAGATCTGATGTTTGAGGATGAGGTATTCACCATTGTTCAAATGTGAAATCTTACAAAGCCTAATGAAACATTCGTTTAGTATATGGATGTGGACTTGTCTGAATATGCTGACGAGTTTGGCAAGCCGTTCAATCCTTATAGCTTCGAAGTCCAGCCCCTTCAAGTAACAAGTTCTGCCTTTGTTACCAAGCTTGCTATAAACAACAACTTATTTCTGCATATAGTATTGGCCAGATCCTTCCATGACCCCCTTTTCACTTTACCTCCATCGTTTGCAAGTCAAATGGCCTGGGATTGAACAGGAGACCAAAGAAGCTGCTGAAAAGCTGGAAAACTTATCGGCTTTGCCTTTGCAAGACTTCGACAAGGTAGCGGGAAGGGGAGAAAAGTTTGTAGAAGCCTGTGAACACATTGCCCACACTCTTCCTGCAGCTCTGGCTTACCTTATCTTCCAAAACACGTCAGCAGGTACGCCACTGGTTAAAACTCGAAATTTCACGCAGTTTATCATCAATTCTCCACCTTTTTCAGTGAAAGTCATCGAAGCGCAGACCATCAAGTGGCTCAGCTGTGCGCTGGACTTCGATATTGCCTTATCGCAGCCTCAACCCGTCTTGAAAGTGCGCCATCTGAAAGCGGGACTCAAACTAGCCAGTGTTGTAGTTTCAGCATCACCCACGCTCCTTCAGCAAGCCTTAGACGCTGCCGTACAGTCAAAGCTCTTTGACTTGTACGAAGCTCCTCATATGGCCGTGTCCCTTAAACTTTCCTGCCTGCGCGCTTTGGATCGCTCGGTATCCTCCCAGCTTGGCATGGCGCACTTCCTCCACGCAGAACCCAGAGGTTACACTCGCCTCATCCACTTGATCCAAGGCCAGCAAACGACCCGCGCCAAAGTGGCCGTCGCCGCGTTACTTCAGAAAATCCACTTCTACGAATCTCTGTCCCAATTAAAATCGACGGCCGAGACCATAGTCGAGTTACCCCTCCCGCAAGTCAAGCGTCCGGACGATCGCGTGCGTCGCGATTCCAACGATTGGCCCGAATCCGATTCCCAAGACGGGTTCGGTCACTCTCAGCCTGAAAACACCTTGGATCCCTACCTCCCCGACCTCCTCGCCTGCTTGGACCAGGTTTTACAAGTCTACGCGTACCCCACCAGCACGGTCGCTCCACCGTATCGGTTTTTGCCCGCCAAAGCCCAGTTCGAGTTACCACCCCCGTTGTTGGACACCTACCCCTCTCTGTACGCCCTTTTCAAAGCCCAGAAGTTCCTCGACATCTGTCTGTTGCTCCTCAGCCATCCCGTGGCGTTTACCCGCTCAGCGCTGCAGGAGAAAGTCTTGGGTTGGCTGGATCTCGCCAGCTCGAGTCAACACGGCCTAACGTTCCTCGCGTCCCAACCAGAGGTCATAACTGCCATCTTGAAAACCCTGTTCCAGAGCTCCAGCGAAGAGAAAGACGAGTTCGGGAACCCGGAAGATTCCCTGCAAGGCAATGTGGCGTGCCAAAAGACGGGTCTGCACCTCACCCATTCGCTCTACGCTCTCCACTGCCTTGACGCTCTGCAACACGTACTTAGGACCCATCCGGACCTCTTAGCCGTCGACGAGCCTCCGTTGCTCGATAGCGTTCAATCCTTGCATTCTTTACTGTTCAGCCCAGCTGGGCGTCTTGCTCTCTGTCATGTAGTTACCTTAGCCGATAATGTAGTACCCTTGCTTCAGGTTCTGAGGTCCGCGGACGTTGATTTGGAAGCGAAGTTACAGAACTCCGCCACGCGAGGTTACGTGGTGGATGTCGTGGCCTACGTCGTACGCTTCGCGGACCGCGTTACCTTTCTGCAGAAGCATGGACCGGCGCTCCTGGCCATCGCGCAACACCAGCACCAACAACTGCAGGAAGAAGAGGAGGAGCAAGGTAAGATGGCGACCTGGCTACCTTGGCTCGAATTGACCCAAAACGCGGAAATTTTTACCTATTCGGGTCTGACGGCCTTAACGGACCTGCTCAAGACGCACACCGAAGACGTCTCGACCTTCTCACCCGAAGCCATTACGGTATTGCGCATCATGGCCCATTTGGCCACCGAACCCTCCCACAAATGCATCTCGCCCCCCGAAGAGACATGCCAGGAACTCAAGTACGCGTATGCGGTAGCGCAGTTCTTCTCCAATGACGTAGCCGCCATGTTGCAAACCTTACTGCAGAAAGTCTGCCAATGCTTTGACCCGCCGATCTTGCAGTCGGGCGTATTGGCTGGACCCCAGGGAGCGTTATTGGTAGGTCTTTTGCGCCCTGCGCTGCTCCTGTTCCGTCAACTTTGGTCGCAGGTCATCAAATGCCGGGCCTCAGAGTTCCAAGACTTGACCCCGATTGCTGTCCTATTGCAAACGTATTCGTTACTCCAAGCCTTACCTAGCCACAGTCAGTGGCAGTCACAGGTCCAAGAGGCGAGTAGCGATATCGTAGCCACTTTGTTGGCGTACACCCAACCCATGCCTCATCCAGGCGCGGATGGGGCGTCCACGACCCTCTTGGAGGATGTCTTGGCTAAAAGCCTGTGGACCTTGATGGTACAAGAGATCTTCAAGTACCTCAACCACGGTCCAGGTCCGGCGGCGTACTTTACGGGTTTGCAGATCTTGTCCGAGCTGCTACCGCTACCGTTACCGCTGCTCACGAGTTCAACGTTGAGCTCAGCGCAGGTGAGCCAGGCGCTCAATGCGAGGAAGCTTTGGAGCGCGCATTTGCACAATTTGGCGCCGCAGATTCATGATTTGGTAGGGTTGTTGGGGAGCACCGGTTGCGGACCGCTCTTACAGCTGCTGAGACGCGTCTGTGTTCAGTTAGCGGACTTGGCGCCCAGTACGGGGTTAGTTGTCATGCGAGCGGTGCTAGACGCGATCTTGAGCTCATTGGCGCAAGATGGGAGTGAAAGCAAACCGGTCAAAGTGTTGGATGAGAAGGAGGATCTTTTACCGAGCGCCAACGTGACCCCGACGTCGGTCGTGTGTTCCACCGTAACGGGACGATGGCTGAACTTTTTGGCGTGCTTGGTAGGTCACGCGGCGTTCAAAGCCGCCTTTCTGCAGCTGTGTCGGGGGTCGCAGAAAACGGACGAGAAGTATCTGGAACTTCTGCCCTGGTTAGGCGTCATCTTGAACTCGCCGTGTCCGGACCAGAATTACCATGTTCAGGCGCAAGAATGCGTCGTTTCCATCATGCAGTCGTTGTGCGACAGCGAGATCTGTCTTTTACCACCAGACTCGGTCCCGACCGAAACGTTCCTGTCCTGCGCCCTGCCCAATAAGGACCAACTCACGCAAATCGTACAAGGCTTGTTGAAACACTTGTCCAAAGCAGAACATAGCTATGCGTCGCTTCTACCTACGCTTAGAACGTTGACCATGCTCACCGAGCATAACTTCACCTTTTACCATCTGCAAAAGTGCGTCGAGAAAGCGAGTCCGGCGTTCTTAACGCTGCTGCAGAAAGTGTCCATGGGGTTCAGCAAGGATAGCTCGGATTGCTTGTCCACGTTGTCTACCGCGCTGGAACTGTTTCGCTTGCTTGTCAAGTGTCCGCAATATGCTTCCAACATGCCGGCTAGAACCTTGAGCATGAAGGTGGAGGCGGTGGCCTCCGCTTTAGGTTGGGAAGGATGTTCAGTGCCACGGACGGCTAAAGTAGAGACGGCGGAAGGCGAAAAAGCGGTTGTGGAGGTGGAGCAGGCGGAGACCAAGCAACAGCATTCCTTGGAGGTATTGGACCAACTACTGGCAGCTCATAGCACCGAAGAGGAGTCCATGGAAGGGTTGCGAGAAACGGTTTCTTCGTTGCTGTTACTGCTGCAGAACCGACCGGGTAACGCAGCCGGGACCGACAGTAACCTTGTCGATCTAGAAATTTCGATACCAGCGGCTGAAACCCTTACGAGCCAGTACGCAAGCCGGTCAGTTTTCACCCTACTCGAACCTGGAACCTCACATTCTGAGGATGAGCGTCTGTCTTCTGCGTATTGGCTGTCAGTTCATGCAGACGATCATGATGGCGAAGTGGAACAGGTAAATGCGATGTTTTTTTAAAACATGTTTAAATGTGTTTATGTTAGTATATGTTTATACGTTTATGTTAATATGTTTTTATGTTTATATTTATGTTATTGTTGTTTATTTTTATGTTTATATTTATGTTTACGTTGATATATTTTTGTTTATATTTATATGTTATTGTTGTTTATTGTTATGTTTGTTTGTGTGTGTATGTTTACATCTATGTTTTTATATTTAGTTTTTCATATTGAAAACTTTAGTTTCTAAATATGTTGATTTTTTATTTAGTTTTTAGTTTTTAAATATGTTATTTTTGTATTATTAGGTTCGCTGCGATCTGCTGGAATTGGCGCAAAGTTATTGGGCAGATTGGGATCTGGCTGGGGAAGTAGAGAAGCTGTGTACCCACCCAACGTGTAATACCACCCGTGCTTTGGGTTCGGTGTTGGTACCCGCGAGGTCAGAGAGGCACATGAAAGTGAAAATAGGGACCAAGAAGGTAGCGAGAGAAGAGGAGAAGCGAGTGGTACCCACGATTGTTTCAACTGGTCCGGAAAAAGCCGGGAAACCGTATGGTAAGGAGTTTTTCGTCCATGTTTTCTTTACAATGGTTGTATTTTCATGTTTTTTTAACAAAAAATATGATTTCTTTCGTTGTTATAGTGGCTCCTATGCGTGGGAGAGGGTTTGGGAGATCTGGAGCTGGAAGTCGACCCGATATTTTTCGATCACGTGCCCCTAATACGTCCAGACCGCCGTCCTTGCACGTTGACGATTTCGTGGCGCTGGAGAGCGGCTCGGCCACTTCAAACGCGTATAAAGCTGGTTTAGGAAGAGTGAATAAGGTTAAAACAAGCTTTAGAGTTTAAATGTGCAGCGTACTTATCTATTCTTATTGCGCTTTGGAATTACTAGGATACACTGCGGGGTCGAGGGAGAGCATCACGGAGTTATAGTGAGAGAGGAAGGTTTTCGTCGGTGCCCCAAAGAAGAGACGTTTCAAGAAGTAGTTTTAATTACGGATTTCTTTGTTTTAGCTCTACCATTGACTTTGTGTGACTCTAGTTCCGATGCCTATTCCTCGCAGCGTGAATCGAGTCTGGACAGCTCCAGGTAGAGATGTTACCTCAACCCCAGCGCCCTCTTCAAGGAATTACCGGTCTCCGGAACCGAGACGCCTAGAAGAAAGATTCCAACGCAGCCCGCGCGGAAGTCCTCCCGTTTATCGAATAGGGAAGGACAGAGACAGGTTTCCAGCTTCCATTATTCGGGAAAAGAATAGAAGAGAAGCTGTGCGTCACGCAAGGGCTTTTACACGTTGAAGGACCCCTTCTTTTAAATGCTCTATAAACCTTCCTTAATCACACATTCAAGAACAAACTCAACTGTCGTACTTTGGAAAACACGTTCGGCATGTCCAATGCATGCACAGCATCTAACAAGTGTTCCAAAAAGAAAGAAAAAATAATGGCGATGTTTAAAAAAATAGACCTTTGGCTATTTTGCATGAATGAAACGCCTAGTTATATAAATCTGTTATAATTGTATAATGATGTGATAATGCGTTATGTGCGCGCTGTAGAGAGTATGATAATAACATGGAATTCAGAATAAGGTGTTATTAAATACCGATCTTATTACATCAGTGTAAGAGGCTCGTCTTAACTTGCTGAGGAGTGAAGCCGAAATTATACACAATTACCTGTCACGTTCGAAAGGAGTCTACTTGAGGGTTTGAAAAGAGCTCTATGTGCCTTGATGTAGTTTGGATCGGTCCTTTCACGCTCTAAGCCAGCGTTTCTCAAAGTGTTCGCCGCGGTAGGTTTGCAGGGGCGCCGCGAAAGATTCCTATAATTTAATAGATGAGCAATTATATAGGCCGATGTTCTCAGGGGGCGCCGCGCGAGCTGGGGATATGTTCCGAGGGGCGCCGCGAACGAAAAAGTTTGAGAACCCCTGCTCTAAGCAACTCTCTATTCTCTTGGGAGTTTAAGTATCGAAAGCAGGGAAGGGACGAGGCTCTCAACTCAATTTTTGACGATTTTTGAAGGGACCTTTTAGAAGGATTTTAAATTTTTATAAATCGAACAATAGATGGAACACCAACATACACGTAGTTAATAGATTATTATACGTAGATTATGTTACACATAATCGAACAATAGATGGAACATCAACATACACGCAGACCAGCTTACTTCACATGTTGCACTTATATAAGTTTCAACGCCCTTTATATATAAGCGTTTGACCGAGTGGATAAGACGCAAACCTTGTGATAGGAGGGTCGCAGGTTCGAAACCCGGTCGAAGCACTTTATTTCGTAAAAAAACGAAAATAAAATGGCGTCCTCTCTATGATGCCTCCCCGGCGAGATTCCTATACCTATATTCGAAATTGTGTAGCTTCGGCAGCATGAGCTCGAATATCTGGGATAGGAAACCGAAAGTTGGGAACAGGGGAAGGGGCGAGGCTCTCAATTTTTGACGATTTTTCAAGGGTACCCCCTTGATACAACATTGTTCCTTATGGAGAAAAGCCCTGAAAAAGCTTTCCCCCAGCTCGAAAAGGAGCCACGCCCCTTTTTTGTCGAATCCACCAATCGGATTCGTCCTTTTTGAGGAGGCCACACCC
>RJJA01000273.1:63451-82689 GCA_003724045.1 Lepidurus arcticus | reverse complement strand
AAACCTTTTCAGTATCTCCCCAAATGCTTATTAAAAACTTGGTCTCTTCTGCTCCCCAGTTGATCCGTCTTCGCTTTGGTTCACTCATTATTAATCTATGTTTGCAGTACATAAGTTAGAAATAGTCTTCGTAAGCATTATTTATACATACAATAGTATATTTACTTTCTATATACTGGAAAACACTTAAGTAAAAGGGCAAGGACAGCTTCATAAAAACATCGTTTATTTACTATGCACGTAACCCCCTCTCAAGGCGTTGCGTAGTAGCTGCGTAACACGAAACTGATGGGTCTAACATAGCAGCAAAAAGGGGTTACCTGACACGACTTGTAACACGACTTTGCCTAGTGGAAACAGTCGTGTAAACTGATCCGTGCTAATTTTGGTCCTTAGCACGGGTTAAGATGGCAATGGAAACACACCCTAAGCCCTCCAAGAACGAAAATATGTTTGCAACAACGGAAAGCGTCAAAGGAATCTGGCGGCAACAACGAAAACTTGCCGAAAGCATTAAACCTACTTTTTACCAGGAGAAACTCCTTGCAGTTAAGGTCGCATTACTCCGAAGCAATAATTATAAACAAAGAAGAAGCGCAAATAATACGATTAGAGCAATGAAAATAACTTGCTAATGACAACTTCAATAGCATTACAAAGATGATTTTAACAACACGTTCTTCAGATTTAGTTACATAATACGTAATGTATGGCGGAGTCAAACTATTGTGTCACTGGCAAACAATGAATTTTTCTTTTTCAGCTAGTGGAGTGAAAGAAATGGCAAATTTTAACGACTCTCATGCATCAACGAAAGTTGACGAGAATCGTTAACCTAACCTAACGTAACCTATCTAACATAACCCAATTAAAGTAACCTAACTAACCTAACCTAATGCATTTCCAATCCAACTACGAATTTTTAACTCGAGTGATACCTGTTTGTCATTCGTTTTCCGAGAACGTTTTGAAACAATAATACACATTAATTTAATTTATATCTTCCATAGCCATACAGTAAAATCACTGTAGGGGTTTGGAATCTGAACTTTTAGTGTGTCACTCTATAGAATTCGATGAGCTTAAACAAAAAAAAATTGTAACTGTAGTTAACAGCGAAAAACTACCACCCGTTTTTGTTAAGAAAGGTAGCGAAACCATACTTATACTTTATTGAATATCTCGCTTATTTCTCTCTCGTTTCAAATGTAACTTTTTTTAATGCTGCCTAGTGGTACGTGGCATGGCCGTGATTTTTTACAGCCTCTAGAAACCGTTTGTTAAAGAGTTATGATTTTCGTTACTTTTGCCCCGAATCTCCTCTACGTATCGCTACTACTACTAACTTACTAAACTCTAACCACTTGAACGGCCAACAGACCAGTCTCTGAAGACTTTTGCATATTTAGAAATGGAAACAAGACAAGAACACGGTCAAGATTCCTTCTTCTTTCCTTTTGGATAAGAAAAATAAATACATACAATTTTGGCGTTGTTATTTTGATAACGGAATTTAATCATAGTTTCCCTGTTCGAGCTTTTACAAAGTTATCTTTTAAAAGCTGGCTTTAGAATTATTTAATCTTTGCGTGATAGGAAGTTTAATAGGAAAGCGGACGACCTCACATGTAAAAAGACAGTCGGAATGAACCAACAGCCGAAAACAAGTTTTCCAGCATAGTTACGGAACCGTTGACCCCGAAAGACGGAACCGAGAGATCGGGACTACTTTACGGAGGTTCCTCTTGCTGCACCTCTTCTCAAATCGAACGAAAACCGGTCTCCTGCTAGAGGTTCTTTTTTATTTTACGAGCATTGAGTTCCTTCACCAAGGAATTAAGGAATCTAATGTGTGCCAAATTAAATTCTGCAAATGACCTAAATCCCTAGTTTTGGACTACTTAAATACCTTTCAACCTTGTTTCCCCAATTTCATTTCACATATCCGAACCGTTAACACTGCCAACACTTGGACTATTGCCACGCAACTGGGCTCTAAAATACCCAACGTGGTATCAGACTTAACTAACATAATTCCAAGTACAAATTTGTAACTCTTTTCGAAGCTTTTGAGAGATTAAAGCTTGAAAGAAATGGGTTAGAAATAATTAGTCTCATGAGAAAATCCGTTAATTTGTTTCTTTTTCCCTCCCACAGATAGAAACGAAAACACGTTTGGAGCAAATTAAAATATATCTTTTCCGAAACTATATCTATTCGTTTAGAAACGCAAAATAGTTTAATAAATTAAGATTTGCTCAGCTTAATGAAGAAATTATAAATGAACTAATTTAAGTTGTATTCTTTGGCTGATTTTCAATGTTCCATACTCTCCATGAAACTTTCTTAGAATTATCAGAAAGTGACCAGAAAGAGAATACTATTTTAACTAAGAATCGGCCATTTTCTTTCCAGACAATTGTTGCCACGTTTCGCAACTAATTTAAGGGGGGAAATCAGTAGTATATAAATACTTATTTGCTTTGTTAGTTAACAAAGCAAAATTGGAATTTCTGCTGCTGCAGTTTAAGTTTTTCTTTAGTTTCACAAAAGGCCACGTGATAACTTGAACTCTTCTAAGTTTAAAGAATTATTTAAAAATTACTACTAGTAATTTTTCTTACGAAGTTTCACTTAGAATCAATCCGAGAACTCCATTACTAGATCTAATTAGACAGACTGTACAATCTATGAATACGATTGGATAGCGATGAGAGGAAAGAAGGCATTCCACGATTAATAATAAAAAAAGGGGCTCCGTGAACTTTTCAAAGTCGGCCAACCTGTTTGGCCCAAGCTTCTCGTCTCGTCTGCTCTAACTGCTCCTTTTCCGCCTCTTCCTCAACTCCTCTTACGAGAGTTTCAAGCCTCGGTGAAGTATTTCGGTTGTCGTCGTCAGGTTTTTTTGGCTGGACGTCCCTGGACGGGGTCAAATGTTCCACGGAAAGGCAAATGCTCTTTACCGACCGACCTACAAGGCGAGAGACCTGCTCCGCCTCCCTTTTTCCCGTGGCGGGAGCTGAAGAAGCGACTATACGGTATCGGGGCAAAACTCGCTTTGATACCCGAAAGGGCAAGAATTACCAATTCGTAGATCTAAAAAAAAGAGTAAAAAGCAGCGTCTCCAAACGAGAATTCCCGTGGACTTGGCCACTTATAAAAGCTCGGGAGTTTGTCCGTAAAGTCAGTTAGAAACCTTCCGTGCTTGACGGCTAACAGGTCAGGGTTCATCCCTTCGAACAGTGATTTAAACCTCGTGAAAATCTCTACGGATTTGTGGACCTTTAAATCCCTCAGAAAACAACCCAACTTGCAAGTAAGTGTCGGTGGAACATTCTAGGATCACAATTGTAGAAATTCTACGAGTATTTCTGATACAAATTTCGAAGAAACATATTGAAAAAGGGAATCGGATCTAATATTTTTTGGATACATTTTCAGAATCATGAATGCCAAAATGATCCTAGTGGCTTTGGCCATGACTCTAACCATCGTGTACGCAGACGAAGCCTCTCCCGTCAATGGCCGTGCTCGTTTCCTTGCCGTCACCTCCACCCAGACCAGGCTGACGTTCAGTACAGTCACGGGCACCTCTACCGTTGCTCGTACTTGCGCTGTATTGGTCAACATCACTGGACCTTGCCGTCGTCGTCGTGGAATGGAGGAGAAACCCGTCATCCTCTCTTTTGATGAAGATTTGAGCGAAGAGAAACTCTTCCCCAGCAAACCAATTGCGTAAGTCCCTTTCATCCTTCCCAGTAGTTTGTAACCTTTGTCCAAACCTCATAAAATCTTTCGTTAAACTCCCTAACCTTTGCCGAAGCCTTAAAACCCTCCTTTCCGTCACGATTAACCTAACTCTCCGAAAGATCTCAAATTTTCAACCTTCTGAGACTCGAATTTCTTGGTTAACAAGAAACTTCCAATTTCAAGCTCACAGATTAATTGCAAGAAGTAGACAAACTTAAAGATATAAATTGAGTTTCAACGATAATTCAAAACCAAAGTCGCCGAATTTGGTGGTTGTACATACAGGTTTAATTAAGACCGGAAAGTATTTAACAATTTTTGGGTTTCTTTGTTTTGACAGGGTTGTAGCCACCGTTGCGCCAGCTCTGGTCAAGCAACAAAGTGAGGCTTCTCCCGTTGTTGAATCTTCCAGTGAGCAATTGACTGAAATCGACGTCATTGGCTTGGACGATAGCTGCCGTCGTGGACGTATCGGCTTGGGTTTGACCGTGCTCTTCACCACCATTCAAACCGCCGTCTTCTCCACTTTCTCTTTCGTCACCTCGGGTACCGTCCCCTTCTTCGTCGGCGGATGTACCCCAAGCCCGTTTGTGTACTCCACGTGCTAAACTCCTCCAAATTTTCTTTCTCCCCAAAATCTTCTCCTGACTTTCCAACTAAGGAGAAGTACCCATACTTTCGTTCTAATTTAAGAAATACCTTGTTAATATTTGTTGTAAGTTATTGTCTTAATGTTACGCTCCGCCCGCCCTCTTTTGTTAAACTTTCAACCAGGAAACCCAATTCTGTATCTTACTCAGGACATGTTCTGTCCCATTTTTCAATTTTTTCTTTATAAATATTCCATTCAGTTGATTGTTATATCAACTCACAGTACTTCAAGGTATTTATTGTTGTTCGTTATAAAAAAACAGCCCATATTTTGGCGCGAGTTATTTCATCAATACAACACTGTTACCCCTGAATTTTCTCGAAGTTGCTTCACTTTTCTTCATAGTCACTTCATTTGTCTTCCTAGTTTAATAAAGGAAAAGTTTTTAATGTACAGTACTCTCCGAAAAAACCAAACCGTCTAATGGCCCGCAACTGTGCGTCTGGGAACAGCACTACGAAACAGCACTAGGGCTATTCGCACGGCCATTCGCAGCACTGTTTCCAGACACGCCGTTGCGGGCCATTAGGAAAGTGTGGTTTGTTGGGGGTCCTTTTTTTGGAGAGTACTGTACGTAGCGGTACCTCTACAAACTTGTTTGAAGCATTCCAAAAACACCAGGAAGCGAGTACCAGCCAGAGCAACGACCTCTGGGTCAGTGTCAAATCGACGAAAACGAGTTTTCTTTTTTTAGTAAGAAGTAGGTTTCGACGGATAACCTCTTCCGTGTCAAACCTCCGGAGAAACAAGTTGCAACATAAAACCTGTTTTCGTATTGTTCGTTTCTTTTTGTAGGTGAGTAACGCAAAAAACAGGTATTAAGCGGCTAGTAGCTGTAACTATAAACTTCATTCACTCGATGCCAATGAACTTAAAAGGAAAGGAGCCAGAATCAGAGATTAGACATAAGTCCCATCTTCTTTAAAACATTTATTTACTTGCTTTTTTACAAGAAAGAAAGAAAATACTGATCTTAAGTTTCATAAGTTTTTTAAGTTTTACTTAGTTTTTTTACACTTCAAGGGTTTTCCCTTTTTATTGTAATATTTCATTTTAGTAGTCTCGTTTGGCTTCGACAATTTCAGAATTTTTTATTTCATTTCTAGAATTGATATTGGGCCCTTTTCATTTATAAGAAAAGATATTGTTTCAACGATTATAGTGATTTTTCCTATATTAATTTTGGAAATGTAGATCGATATAGATATCGATTATTTCGTATCGATAGAAAACTATGTTATTGAACAGATTACTTACTCATTCGCATTTTCGAAAAGAAGAAAACAAAAATACTGGAAGAGTTTATTTGGTATTTGTTTTAACTAAAAGAATGTTACAAGTATTGTAACTACTCGGACGATTTACGGTTCACAAGGAGGAGAGTACGCCCCGCCTGGGGCTTTACACCCGGCTATTGAATACGTGACGGTATTTTGGGCGGTTTGGGTGGTGAAAACGACGGAAGTACCGGTCACAGTAGCAGTGGAGAGTAGTGTGAGTAAGAAGTATCGGCCTTGAAGGCATTCGTTGCCTGAAGTGAGCATTCCCAAGGTGGGCAAGTCGTTTTGGCTGCTTTGCAGCGACAGGGCATCAGTCTGCGCAGCTACTCTTGCGTCTCTTGTAGCTTGAACACGAATTGATCTATTCACAGTATGAATTCAAAAACTATTTATTTATAATTAATTAAATTATACTTCCAATGTAACTAGAAAGCAAGTTACCTACAACGCTACAAGTCAATTTCAACAGTAATCAAACCTAATTAAAGCGTCCATTTGGCGAATTCAGCATGAAAGTGTAATTATAAACCAATTGAATGAGAATAAATGACAATTTAATCAGATGGTGAAGTTTGAACAAGCTTACTTTTCAACGATTGAAGGCGCGATTTGATGAGGATTAGCAAGGATCAAAACTGGCTCCAGTAGATCCTGATCCAAGCTCCTCCTTCTGGCGTCGCACACTGATAAACCGTCTGGTACAATGTAGCACGTCGAGAAATACATCTGGGATTGGGTAACCGTTTTCAATTCGGTTACTGTGATCACCCTAGTGGCGAACATGCGAGGTTGAGGGTCAGGGAGGGCTTGGCTGATCGCAAAGGAGCACCAAATGTATAAACACCAGGAAAAACTGTTCATTTTGTGGAAACTCAGCTTTAGAACTAAAAATCCCTTTCCACTTCTTTTAGTTTTATACTTTTGTGGCTCTAAAAATCCATGTGTCTTCAAATGTTACGCTAATTAGCATCCAAATGAGGAAGTGGAAATATTTTGAAAGACAGTTATGGTCACAGTTAATGGAAGAATTATTATTAATCTCATGACTGGAAACGAGGCTATAGCCTTTTCAAAATGTAGTCAAGATTTGTATTTATTTGTGACGGACCTGAGCTTAGCAAATACAATATTGAAATCCGGAAGTCCGAATCTTTTTTAATTTATCATTTTTGCTTTTTAAAATATATAAGGCATTAAATTGGGCATACTGGAGAGAAGGTGACACCAATGGGCTTGCAATTTGCTAGGGAGATAGTCGCAGTTTGACGTCCTGTAGATGTCTGCAAGACAATAGATGGCGACGTCACAGTTACGGTGGCGAAGATGGTGCCAGCAATAAACCTGGCCACAGCAGCCTGTGATGAATCGTTCAACTCACTATTGCTGCTATCCAACGCGGCCACTGAGCCAGTAAGTGTACGAAACTGAAGTAAGGGGAGCGAAGTTGCTTGGATTCTGCGTTTAAAAGGAAAAAATGCTTTCATTCACCTTGTTAACATTCAAAGGTTTCAATATTAGCAGTGGTTTTTAGCTACTAAAAAATTAAATACCAAATTATAGCCATAATTTTAATGATAATTTGTAGGAAAAGAAACGTAAACAAAAAAGTAAGAAAAGCAAGAGAGACATCCAGTGACAATTGGAAATACTACTAGAGAAAGACTGCGTTCCGCTAGCTTGCCAAATATCGCTAGTGCCGGGCAGGATTGTAGCGTCATAATAGTAAGGAACCAAAGACCGCTCTGTGGTAAACTGAGGCCTATTTTTTGTACGAGCAAACCAGTCCAGTCTGCAGTCTTAATATGCAGTAGTTGTATTTTACACCTTAGGGAAGTTCGCAGAAGGACCTTAATTTTGCCATAAATAATGAACATAATAAATCGGAAGCTAATTCAGGCTGTTAAACTTAAATTGCTATGCTGAATTTGGCAATTATTTGAGAACAAATTGACTCACGGATTGACGGGAGAAGGCTGAATCAGGCCACCAGGTTGGATGTGCAGAAAGATGGGCTCTTCGTTGTACAATAGCCATCGCCTACGGCGGACGGTACAGGCGGTAATGAACTGAAGAGATGAAAAGCAACTTGGGAAGACGATTGTTTGAACGACAGAGCTACTAAAGACGGTAGAAGTCACTGTCTTGGTGACAAAGGGCACAAAAAATTTCGGAAGTCTGCTTGTAAGATCATCTTTTACAGCCATGTCGTCATTTTCCGCCGCACAGCAGCAAGAAATGGCGAAACCAAGAAAGAGAAAATGAACTAATGGAAAAGCCATTTTTCTCCTAAGTTTTTCCACCACTCGAAACTCGACTGTATTTGAATTAGACCTAACAGTTGACTTATATATGGTTTGATCAATAATAATTGGTATGGGTCACGTAAGTCCGAAAAGTTTCCGGATTGGTTTTTGTAGAAGTATGTGACTTATAAGCAAATCGATCCAGGTTTGATCAAGAAACGCGTCGAGTTTAAGCAATTCTTCCAGGAAGCTAAGCTTTATCTTCCTTATTAAAGATTACGTGTTGCCAATATATTGGAGCTCCTTTAGCCTTGAATTTAATCGAGCACCTAATATAGCTCCTTCCCAGCACCCATTAAGAATTTCAATTAGAATCAGCAGACGATTTGCTGGGCAACGTTTGAGATTTCTGGGTTCAAGGAACATTTTGAAACCTTAAAAGAAACTATGCGGTATAATTATTATACTAATTCAGCACCAATAACAAGCCACCAGTTTGAAATTAAGCTATTTGAAAGTAGAACTATTAACTGCGTGTAGCAAAAGCGCGCCAATTTCTGCCGAAGCCGCGCCCACGCATATTCCGGTCAATGAAAGTTTGGCGCCTGAAATTACTCCCGAATATAAACAAGTTTATTTCCCTGGCTTGCTGGTTGTGAAAAATAGACTCTTTAAAACGCAAATTCTCAATTTAGTAATGTAGTGAATGTGCCAGATATAAGACACAAGGTTCCAAGGATCAATAAAGTCCAAAAAATGACATTTTGATTAATTGTTCTGGAAGATTGCTCCTGCCTTATAGTTACCCCCATAAATCATATCTGTTGCTCTATTATGCCTCAAACGTTTCAAAGTTTCGCCATCTACTTGTTAGAGGTAAGGACAGTATCAACATTTTCTTTTTCTTTTTGTCCTGGAAAAGATTTATCCCAAACGGAGACGCTGAACGAGCAAAAGGAAAACGCTAAAGAAGAAAATGAGGATGAGATCTTGGAAAGTAGGTCATGGAGCAATGCCAAATATTCAGGGCTAAATAGCCAATTGTTGTCTCGTCTTTGGGATCGCTGCAATCAACAATCAAGCTATCAACAGCTTTTCGAAAAGAAGTAATAATTCAAAACGCTCAGCATGATCATTAACCGAATTATCTTCCCTGAGACCCAGTTTTTCCGAGCCTTTTGTTCCTGTAAGGCCGGAATATGTGGACAACAACCATAAAAGCAAGCTCATATAGTAGGAAAAACAGGATTGTATAAAGTAATGAAGAGCCAGCCAAACAGAAGTTCCAAGATCCTTACACTTGCTTATAGCAACTGTAATAACGTCATTTATGTGCTAAGTAGCAAAGCAACAATGAAGATCAACCTTCTTCAAGACTGAAAGCAATAACAGCAACATGAATAATGCGAAAAGCAGGCGTGGAACCTAACGGCAACAATGAAAACATATGCTTATCACAAGTCTGTCAACCTTAGTAAGCTGCCAGGCAGGCAATCAACAAAGAAAATTAACCTGCACATAGTAAACTCCGCAAGGCGACGGGGCAATAAAGCTAATTGCCCGTAAATGCTCGTTTGTATCACCGGAATAACCCTTATTGCTTATTAAACTTAGCAACCTTAAAAAATTCCCAACCGGGAAACAAAAATGAAGACTCGCTAATAACTTGTCAAGCAACCTTATAAAGGTGCTACGAAGGAAATCAACAAGGAAAACTCACTCCAAGATACATATATTCACAAAGCAGCAATGAAAAGAAGCAAAATTCTGTTGAAAGTATGTCTATAGCAATGAAAACTTGCCCCTGACAACCCCCAAGACCCTTCCCAATAGTCTAAACAGCAAAAAAGCCCTGAAAACCCCCCTGAGCAACAATGTAACTACGTCAGTTGCCTTGGAAGTCAGACGGCAACAATTCGCGACCTTGAACTTGGGGATTTGTCGCAATCTTGGTCTCTTTTCTCTCTGATGCGATGATTCCAGGATTTGGAGCTCCGTGTCACCAACCTTTTAGTGCAAATCTTAAAGGTTGTCACGTCACATTCTCCCCTATCCACAACGCATTGCAAGTCACGGAAACGGCGGGAAAGGTCGTCGTACTCTCCCGAAAGCTCCACTTTTGGTCCAAGACTTATTTTCTTTGCCTCTTGACTCGCCTCGCTCCGATCAAACAGTCCAAAACTTGATCATCAAGAACAAGAATGAAACTTCCTTTGCTCCTCAACCTCGTAACCTGCCCTCTTTCCGCTTTTCCTGCTCAGCAAAAGATCGAAAAACCTCGTTTATATCGCAATTTATACGCTCAGTGAGGTTTTGGGGAGCAACTGTTTTTATTATTCCGTTTCCCCTTATTGGATAGTTTGACTTGGAAATTGTCATATTGAAATAATTTCCGTGACATTTCCGTACCATGGAACTTCTTTATGTATCTAGTTGATCCCAAACCAGATATGACGCTAGAAAAAAAATAAAATGCGACTTTAGAGTTTAGGCCTTTCGCCCACCTGTTCTCCTCCGTGCATTGACCTGAACTTGGGTCAAGGTAGACGACTGGGGAATCTTTTGGGTCTATAGGGCCTTTGGGGGTTTTAGGGTATAGATAATCTATTAGAATTGGGTTTAAGACAGCTTATTAAAGTTTGGCAATGTTTCCAAGTCTGATAAAAGAAAAGTGTAGAAGCGTAACGAGAAGAAATGTGTTGACACAATTAATGTACCGGTGAGAACATGGGACTTCCGTGTGTTATAGTAATTATGATCGACAATAGTTGTAAAAACTGGGCGCGTGTTTATGGGATGCGAAAAAACAGCTTTGGACGTTCATGGAAGGTCAGTCGGTCACTACCCTTCTTTTAAACGAGCTACTTTTTCTGAGATTTGTTTGCGGCTTTCTAAACTCGATTACGTACGAATATTTCGAGTGGTGAAATTATGTAAGTTTTTCTTCCATTTTGAAAAGCTTCCAGCAGTAATGTAGAGCATAGAAAAGTTTGTAGTTTGCGAAAGGTATAAATTGTAAGGTCCGTTCATTTGCTTTGTTAGACTCGAGCTCGAAGTTTAGTAGGAATTGCTCGACTGAGTTTGAGCTTTCAAATTCTTGAGTGAATTTAAGATTTATTGAATGAGGGTGTATAGTTTGGAAGTTTAAACTATATTTTTCTAAGGTTCCATTTTAATCGTTGTAAGGTGCAAAATTAAAAAAAATGTTATAGAGGAGACCAAATGAAGTGTTCTGGCTGAAGAACCCATATGTTAATTATGTATATTAATTATTTGGCGGTTTAAGCCCCGCCCCTTCACTCCCAAATTCAAATTGTCCTATGCTTATAGCATTGGGGGACAGTTCGCCGGAGTCCTAGTGCCTTTACCTATGAGCGCATTGAAAATCAATCCCTGGTATCATAGGGGTGGTATCATTGTCTTTCTTTTAAATGCTTAAACAAGTCTGTAAGTGCTTTGATTAACTTACAAGCTCAGTCACACAAAAAAAGTTTTCTTCGCGCGATCGCCGTCCTGCCGGGCTGAGACCCGCGCCTGAGAGCCTTTGGGCAAGTTTTGGGCCGGCTTCGCAGTCGAGAGCCCATCCCCTGGCGATGGGACCGAACGCGGCGGTTCGGACTATGCGGGTAACGCTTCCTACATGGCGTTGAGCGGAGCCCGCAAGTCTATTCTATCCTAAAAAGGGAAAAATGTTCCGTAAACAACGTAGATAACTCGCCCAGGAATTTCACAAATGAATTAATTTTCTTGTACATATCAATTCAGAACTTCAAAAGGAAAACTTAATAATGGTATTTCGATGCGAATTTCCGGAGCATACGAATTACCGTAACGTTGACCTGGTTAGGAGCCACGTTATTTTCATAGCCTTTTTTTCTAGGTTCTTTCCCTTAAACGGGATGCTCAGTGTGTTGCGGCATTGAAATCGTGTTGGCTCTGACCCTTACCAATGACCGCCCTTGACTCCCGTGATGTGCGATCGTCGGACTCGGCGAAAAAGCCGAAGGGAAGAGAGACGGAGGGGAGCGAGAGATGGGGAACCTAGGAAAACAGGTACTTTCCTATTATGCAAATCTCTCCGCAAGCCCCAGATTGACCAATTTCCCACCATTGAATGAACTGCACGGAATGCACTTCACCCGGCTATACTCTAGATTTAGTCTGCATGTATTCCGTCCAATTAATTTCCTCCGCCTCACTCGGAAACTTGAATTTTTCTCCCCGTTTAAAATACGACTTAGATGTTTTAAAATTTAGTGTATTTCTTGTTGATTGATTTAATTTTGTGTGTTGCTCCGGTTCGAATTAATATGATAAAGTTTGCCCAAAACGGGGGGCGTTTCGTAACCGTAATATTGCATTCCGGACGTGGTTCTCGAACACTCGGTAAAAACGCGGGAAGTAATCAAAACAGGAAATTATCTTAGTTGCCAATAAAAAAAATTGAACGGGAATTAGCAAAGTACGAGAGACGAGACATGTGAAGAGAGAGCCAGAGAGATGAGGGAGACTTCCCTAAGAGGATTGCAAGTCGTTGTATGCTCAGTTTAAGGATTGGAACGGAGCAAGCAAACAGCAAAGCCGCTGAACCAGGTTTTAAGTTTGCACTGCGCCTTCTCGTACCCCGAAGAAGCTTTTCTTTTTACTTTGCAGAAACCTCTTCAGGTCAATTAGTATGCTAGTAGTATCCTCATTCCTCACTCTCTGATGAGTTAGTTTCAGTATTTTTTTGCATTTGTTTTGCATTTTTAGAACGTGTATGGGCAAGTTTTGAACAGATGCACGTGGTGTTTGGTTTAGAAGGCCTCCGCTAGATCGCCAAGATTAAAAAATCTGTTTGATGGTGTCGGAAGCATTATAACGTACTTTTTTCCACATAAGTTGTAAAAAGGCCTTCGATGTGTTATAAAGCCCAAAAGTTAAGAGCTTTGGGGTTCCCATGCCCCGTTTGCTGAGTGAGAATGGCGAGAAAACGGAAATCGATGCCATAGGGGTCGGACCACCATTTTAGGGGCCGGAAATAGAAGGCTGTCATCCCCACGCGTGGGCCTTTGTTGGAAAGGAATAGGAAAATATCCTCTTGTAAACGGCATTGGGGGTATGGTTGTGTTTGATTTTTTCCTCTGGAAGGGTGAAGGGATGGTAAGGATGGGGTGCATGTTTCTTCGGAAACTGTTGCGTTGCTCCCGTCCGCTCCATCGACCCGAACGATATCCGTGGTTGCATGCCTTGGGGGGGACTTGGGAAGGGATTAGTTAGGGATAAATCCGTGCTGACTAAAGGAGGGGTGTGAGAAGGGTAATGGTGGGAGGAGTGTGGAGGAGGGTTTGTGGTCAAAATCTTGGGGATAATGACACCACACATGGAATCGTGAGTGGTTCTTGTTTTGTATACGCCTGTGGGCATCGATTAAATGCAGCGCAAACTCCGCTGGGGTGAGTTTTAGGGTTTCCGTTGTATTCTCTGAAGATTTTTAATTTATGCAGGAACTCTTTGTTGCTGGTGTTTTATGCCCACTTGGGACGTATTGTGGCCGGTCCTTAAGGAAAGAAAGAGACGACACAAAGATAGAAAAGTGTCATGGGGATTGAGTAGAGGGAGGGGTAACGGAGGGTTTATGGAGCGTATAAGCGTTAGGCTAAATGGACTGAAGGGGAAAGTAGGGAGTTTTTTGTCTCTCGTTACTGGCAGTTTGGCGGTGTCTCGTGCAGTCTGGCAGCGAATTCCGTGGAGCGCGGAGGTTGGTCATTTTGCTCGTGTGGGATTAGTTTCTTTCCCTTTATGCGTAAGGATCGTTACGGCTGAAGGGATGTAGCCAGTATAAGTTTCATAAGGAAGAGGGACAAAGCCAATACTGATATTGGATCAGGGTACTTGTAAACAACAATCTGTGGCGTTCTGTCAGTTCCTTTTCCCATTGGAATATGAGTGAGTGGTGTTAGAAATGTGCGTCCGCATTTCTCGGTGGAGTGATTATTTGGTGTTGTAGTACCCTCGCCTTTGTACTCATCCCATCACAATGCCCGTTAATGAAAACGGGCGTTCGCCGATCCGCAATGCAGGCGGACTTGTGTCATCAAATTCCGCGACTGTAATGAGCCGGAGGAAACGACTGGTACGTTCCGAGCACGTGTCGTCGAGTAATCACACGAGCGGATACCATTGGGGCTGGGAAGCCATCTTCCGGGAGTCTTTGTTGCATATGGCTTGGCCAATTTCGCTAAGTCTAGAGCATCGTGATCAGCGTGATCCTTTTCATCTCAAAATGAGGTTAGTTGCGTTGCACAAACTTTGGCTCCATGTAATTCAGTTAGCACAGCTGTGCCCGGCACATTTTCCCGTTCTTTTCTCTCTCATCCCGTTAAAAAGTTATCTGCCCTTGAAGATAAACGGATCTCGCGTACCCTAACTGCCTCGAGGCATCAGGCGCCGCGGGTGCCTCTAACGCCTGGAGCATCGCGGGACGCGAATTATAACTTGCCATATCTCGCAAAGTATTGGTCGCATTGCAGCGAGCAGTATGTCAATAAAACCCCCTAATGAAGCAGTTTCGAATATGAAGGCATCTTCAAGATCTATTTTGTGAACCAAAACTTTTTACATTCTGCAAGCAAAAAAGAACTTCCCCCCAGAAAACTTTGGGCCGTGGAAAACCCACAAGGGAGTTTTAGGGCTAAACGTGTTGAGCATCCAAAGCGTGAACTTTGCTTTCTGACGTTCCTCGCGTTAGTTTGCCAAAAAAACACACTTAAAAAAGACCCCTTTAAAAGCAAGAAAGCGAAAATCATCGATCCGGCAGTAGTATATGCCTCTCCTCCGAAAAGTGTTGAGGAGATTTTCTTTTAATAGTCAAAAAGAGCATTCGTCTACTCGGCAGGTTTTTCCAAACATTTGAAAACAAAAGTTTAGCTTTTCGTTTCTTCACCTAAAAAAGGAGCCAAGGAATTCCAAAAGAAAAGAGCAACGAAGCCTACGGGGATGAGCTGAACTGGCTGATTTTGCGCCCTGGGCACTTTACCCCCCCCCCACAAACACACAAGCTCGAACAAGGGGCATATCAGCTTCCCCCCAAGACTTCCTGTACCCATTACACAGCTTTCAGTTGGGACCAAGAGCACAAGTTCGCTCGTTTCGGGTGTTTTAGGGCAAAGGAATTTTTTTTTACGTTTTCTGTTTCGTTTAACAGAAATAAAAAGTAAAAAGTGATGGCGGTAATGCCTTCGCGGGTTTCAGAGACTTGGATGCGACTACGTAGCTTGCAGCATCGTTTTAAGAGCCAGAGTTTGGAAGAAGACAAAATTGGTGGAATGGAACCCCGGAAAAAAGTTTTACTCCGACAAGAGACGGTCTGGCCGACCACTTTCCGGTAATGCCGTTCATATTGGACGCTTAAAAAATAGCATTTTGAGGGTGGAAGGTGAAAATAAGAGTGGAAAGGGGGCAAAGAAAGCTATTTGTATTGAGTAATAGTGGCTTTTAGTAGGAAATTGGTAGGAAGGCGTTATTTGCCAAGACTTCGTTGGAGGGCAAGTATCAGGAGTGACTTACGAGTACTGGAACGGCTCAGCAACACGCAGTGTGTGTTTTACGAAAGACCTGCGTGAGCAATTCTTACACTTACTCCGCCTACTTCCTTTATTGACCCTCTGTTTAGCCTTCCAAGTACCAAGAACCACCGCATTGAACAGGTTGGGGGATGAGCATCTAATGTGGCTCGAAAATATAGTTATTTTTTATTGCTTACATCTATTGAAGTGTGAAAATAGGGGGGTGATTTTGTAGTCTTCAAATTTCAAAATTACGTGCGAACTTTTAGTACTTAGAAAATAAAGATTACCTTTTGAGTTTCGATCCAAAATTCGTTCCAAAAGTCGATATTTACGTAGATTTAACTGGAGATTCAGGTCTAGTGTAAGAGGTTGGGAAAAATAGGAGGTAATATGTTGGGATTCTAGTTTAGGAAAGTCGGGAGAGTTTTAACATGGAAGTGATGGTGGAATTTGGGGGAATTTCGAAAGTTATGTTAAGAATTTGGAAAATTTGGGGGTTAGCTAAAAGCACATTTCATATAGGAAAGGCTGGCTTCCAGCTTCACTGCAATGGCGAACTTTCTGAGAAGCAGTTCAATTACAAAAAAGACTAGGCGCAAAGGATTCAAAGCTTCGAACTGTCAGAATGTAGCAATGTCTTTTGATGATTCGATTTGTCAGGAAAATGTTGAAATTGGATCAATGGATTGATCTTTTTTGTGGTTGTTTCTTGTGAATTTCCAGGAGCACTTGCAAGGTATCATGGTAGAAATTGCGTTCTATGTACTGGGGAGGAAGAAGAGCTCACTGTCTGAATGCCTGATCCTCCTTGACGTTCCCTTTTGATGTCATTTAATCCTAGTTGGGGTCTTTGGACTTATTATTGTGCAAGTTTAGGTGTAAGGGGTTCTCGAGCATAAAGACGTTAGTAAAATAAATAAATAAAAGCTCACGAGACGGACGAAATAGCTTAACGTTAGGAAGGGATCTCGCTAAAAAAGCGTATGTTCATATGTTGGGGAGTTACGTCCCAGCACACTGCGAAATGAGTTGGTTAACAGTAATTAGCTTTGTCAGAGGGTGAAGCTCTACTTCTGCCACCACCTACGATCACTCCCCGTTTTCTTTCTCGGATCTGTCGTCGCTGCTAAATGTAGATAGCATTCATGACGGAGTTGTGATACTCCCACACATTCCCTCGAATACATTTAGCTCTTTTGGAAAGTTGCGGTGTGGGGGTGAATTGCGTTGGCGATCTTGTGGGTGTTAAATGAAATGGTAAAATCGCTCTTATCAGCTACGTAGCTTTATGTATTGCTGTAAAGTGAATCTCTTACAAATGCGAATTACGAGCAATTACTATTCAATATTACCGTAATAGTTTTTTTAATTTTTGTACATTTCCCCAGTCATTGCATAGGTTGAGAGAATTGCTATGTAGCATAAAGCAGAAATAACTCTAGCATGGCCAAAAATGCTGCTAACAATAAAAGAAAGACTAAAATAGTCTCTACGATATTTAATTTGTCATTTCCGTCTTCGTAAATGTTTTAAGTAGCGCCTAATAGAAGATAGAGCTTTGCTGGAACATTGCATTAAGAATTTATCAATAGCTTTAGGTATTACTGCTAAGAATATATATTGTTCGCTTGTAATCTTTCTGAATTTATATTCTTGAAACCTTTGCCTTTTATACACACAGTATCTAAATGTATCTAAATTCATTTCGACGTTTAATTCTAGCTTCGTATTATAAACATACATACCCTTTACTATTTAACTAAATATAGTTTCTTAAAATTCAAGTTACATGTCTAATAATTATATGTCTAAACTTGTAGTTTGCTGTTTTATGGAAAATTTGAAATATGTCTATGTATTAAGGTTCCGTATACCTTAGCTTATTGACGCGAAACAGTCACAGGTGGTACTGATGTTTGTTATTGTTTTGCCGCAGCCTTGCTTAAAGGACAATAGCCACCAAAAAAACAACCTTGTCTTATAATAAGGAGTAAAAATGTAGTTTCCAGTTCCGTGTCTTTTTATCATACGCTAAGACAAAAATTAGGTAATATGAAAATAAGAAGTCTAAAATTCAAACGGGGCATATTTGTCATTGGCCAGCGCGGTCACGTGGGCCTTATGACGTAGACGTTGAATGTCATGCCAGACGTTTTATGTCTTACTGCAATGCTCATTCCGTTGAATTAGGAAATCAAGTTACTGCATACACTCGCCATCTAGGGACAACTGTGTAACGAAGAGCACCTTAGATTCAACGTTACAGGCTGCCTGCGACATAGAACTTCAGATAGACTTCAAACGTATTTAGTAGATTGTGTTCAATCGTGACGGGCCAGAGCATAACGTTCTCCGGATTTAGTTACATACGTACGTAATGTATCCCGGAGTCAAAATGACACTGGTGTGTCACTTTCAAACCATGACTTTTTCCTTGTACAGCGAGTGGAGTGAAAGGAACTGCAAGTTTTAACGATTCTCATCAACAAAAGTTGATAAGAATTATTAACCTAACCTACGCTAACCTATAACTTAACCTAACCTAAGTAACTTAACTAACCTATCCTACCCAACCTAACCTAATGCATTTCCAATCCAACTACCAATTTTCAACTCGAATGACACCCATTTGTCACTCGTTTTCCCGAGAGAGTTATGCAATAATAATACACACTAGTGTCATTGTTATCTCCGAGTTCCGAAACTGGAGAACCTGTTGAAATCAAGTTACTGTAAGCTCACGCCATCTAGTGACAACTTTTTAAAAAAGATCCACTTAGCTTCAACGTTACAGGCTGGCTGCGTTATAGAACTTCAGATAGACTTCAGACGTATTCAATTTAGTAGATGGTTTTCAATCGTGACGGGCCAGAGACTGCTGAAGTTCAGAAAGCTTACAGTTTGCGACTGTATAGGGGAAAAGGAATGGAAAATTAAATCTGACATGGAAGGAAAGCGCTGTAGTCGCTGCGAACGACAAAGTGGCCTGACAAAAGTATCTACTAGATGGCGTAAGGAGGTTTAAGCTTCAAAAGTGCGCTCGCTAGATGGGGGTGCAAGTTAAAAAGCTTCTACCTTCTAATCTCCCTCAGAAAAGGGAAGGCAAAAGAGAGTTCTGGCATGAACGTAGGCGTAGACATGAGCCGCGTTTGAGTTGTACACTGTCGTTCCAAGTTTTCAAAATGTATGCTTATGCCGTTATGTTTAGCTTCACTTGGCAAGTCGTCGTTGAAAGACAGTGGGGGATTAAAACACGACTTTTTAGCAAAGCGCAGCTTAACCACGCCTTTGTTACGCTCATCAGTCTTGTTTACGTGTCTTGTTTCTGAGTTTGAGAATACGCTTTGATTTTGATTTGATTTTTTGTAGTTAACGGTATTCTCACTGTTTATTTGAAAGGCTTACCATGGGATTAAAAATAAAACTGTTAGTAATCCAAATGCATTAAGTTGCTTCTGGAATCGACACATAATATTGCCATGGTGTTACCAGCACAGTATAAAGGTTTACACAGTATGGTATCCTTCCAATGTTCAGGTTTTCTGACAAATCTCTCGGTCCCAAGAGGATGTGAGGGTACGAAGGCTTATATGGGGGATGGATTCCCAGACTGTGCCCATGTAGGCATTCCTAATCTACTAGAAAAAGGGTTCGAGAAGAGAACAAAACATTCGCAAAACGGAGGACCTTTCTCTCGGGTACTCTCGGGAGTTTTGGACTGCCGTAAGGCCCGACCTGCATTGCGCTTTGTAAACCGTCGTGA
>RJJA01000273.1:23576-63401 GCA_003724045.1 Lepidurus arcticus | reverse complement strand
GACCTGCATTGCGCTTTGTAAACCGTCGTGACCTTTTTTGAACTGCACTGGGAGGTTTGCGAATGTACCCTTTCATTTTTCTGGCCTTTTACCTGAATATTACTCTGGGGACCGAGAAGGTCGCCAGAAAACCTTAACATGGGAAGATAGCCCTGTTAGCATACAGTGACTGTGGTTACCAGTGTTGTTATTGTTTGACGAACGTGAAGTAGAGTCCGTAAATATTTTGAGTACTTTAATACTAAGCTCATAGGTTTCATTTCCCCAACTATACAAGCCATAATTGACTATTTTGAGGTCACTATTGATCAGCTTTCAACAGTACAATTATTAAATTCACCAAGCAGTCATTGTAATATCCTTGTACTGCAGATAGCAGTTCATATAACTATAACCCTGACTTCAATAATTGTGTGTGACTGTATGGAGTTCGCCTTTGTCTGATTTTTAAAATTACAGACGACGAAATGCTTCAACTGTCACATTTACCTGACCTGCGCTTAAAAAACTACTTCTGTTTCTTCTGGTTGAACCCTTGCATCTACCAAATGTCAGGCACTAGCAAATGCTCTAAATGTAGAGTCTGAACCAAAGCCATTGACAGAATCATGTTTATTTTCGATCTAATTAAATACGCTTTTAGTGATAAGTAATACTATTTAAATTCCGAAACATACGTAAGCCCTCGACATCAACAACAACAACACGGCGAATATACTCCATATTGCAGGCCATTTATTTAAACGAACAAAACAGGAAACATAACAACAACATGAACTGAAGCACTAGAGTGCGAAGGGGCGGGGCAACGACGAGCCGAACTTCCCGAAAACGGTGGTTCCTTAAATTTCCCTAACTTGCCAAGTCGTCGTTGAAAGACGACTTGGCGTTCTAAATAAAACGGCAACTAAGCCCCAAGTCAAGTCAAATGAAACGACTCCCGTGGCTGTCTTGGGAAGTTTAGGAAAGACAGCCTTGTCTTGTGGCAAATAAAACACGGCTATGATAAGGGGGTAGAATGGTCTGACTTGTCAGGAAAAGCTGCCAGATACATCCTTGATTAGTGCGGGGAAGCTGACGGTCAGCAGATGGGCGCAACGAAGTATAAACGAAGTGACTGTCACTCGTTTTCTAAAGACCCGTTTCTTTTCTTCTGGTTCCTTCGTTCTCTTTCGTTCCTTTTTCGATTGGACACTGCATTAATTGCTATAGCAGTAATCCACTTCTACCGAGTGAGCCGGATTACTAGTTTTCGAGGAACGCTAGGGTACACGGATCAGTCCTGTGCCTCGAGAACTTTTTAAGTATTCAGCTATATATGAGACAATGTTTCATGTTTTATTTTAATGTTTTCATGGTTTGGTCTGGAAAGGGATATAAAAGTTGGTGTCATGTCTTATTATTAAATATTCTCTTATCCAGATGTATTGTGTTCCATTTTGTGTGTGTAAACCCGAGTGGAAGAGAAGGTGTGCTACAACTTCAAAGGATTTATACCAAATCTTTGAAGTTGTTTGTGTTGTGTCTCTTTCATATATTCTCCGAGAGCTTTCCCATTTCTATTACTTAAAAACTTTTTTGCTCCTAATATTTATTATTTTTCACCCTGAAAATCTATATAAATTATACGAATCTTCTTAATTGACAGTAATCTAATAATGCTGGTAGTAAGACGGGAATCGTACCTTTCTGTTGTTAGGGGGAAATCCTTCCCAGTCAGCTAGAATTGATTTCCCTCCAAGCAGGAAAATCTTGACACTTTTTTGGAAAAATTCTTTTATGGATTTGGCATTTTTTTAAACTTATTTACTTGAACCGGTAGCAGCTGTCATGGTTTTTAAACAAATAACACGAATGTATGGGGGCCCACCGGGGAATTCTAATTGGGTGAACGTATGCAGTAATATTTGAAGGAGAGATTATAATATTTGAATCCACTGACGTCTGGAAAATTCCGCAGCAGGAGGTCTCGCGTGGAAACCTAAGGGTGTCTTTTTTTTCTTTTAAATGGAAAAGAAAAAAACAAGCACAGAAAGGGACAAAGAAGCAGGTGTTGCGTAAAAAGGCGTGGCGTAAAACGCTCTATCAAAGAGGGAGGGCTCTGCAGTAATATCTTTAATCTCCAGGCGTTTAGTTTCGTCCACGTGCAACGCGCATACACACATACATACACACAACACAAAAAAGGGAGTTCTGCCGATATATAAGATGGGTCTTCGCTGCACGTACTTCCGTCAGTGCTATCGTAACGTCCATCCGGCCCACATCTCCTGGGGGAAAACTTGCGATTTTTGGCGACAAATCAAACAGTGCTAAAGCTTAACTCGCCAAGCCTTCAAGCTTTCTTTGGAAAATAAATTCAGCTTAAGTTGGGTTCCTTAGATAAAATACTGACGTGAAACTCAGATTGAACTCAGACGTGAACTTAGCGTGTTAGTTAGTGTTTGGAAAAGATTCCATTGGGATCGTTTTAAAG
The DNA here is from genome assembly GCA_003724045.1 of Lepidurus arcticus. Taxonomy (NCBI): domain Eukaryota; kingdom Metazoa; phylum Arthropoda; class Branchiopoda; order Notostraca; family Triopsidae; genus Lepidurus; species Lepidurus arcticus. The sequence continues at coordinate 60,925 of RJJA01000273.1, read as the reverse complement.
CGAATACGAGCCCAACTGCCTTGGTGTGCCCCCAGGCGCTGAGGAAAGGGGAGGCACCTAGTTCGGGATGGCGGCACCGGGCAGTACGTGGTCGCCGGGTCTGGGCCGGAAAGGAGCAACAGGCCTGCTGGCCTCGATGCATCCGGCCGTGACCGCAGTCGAAGCGCCGCGATTACGGCGAGTCTTTACGACTCATGCTTGTCGAAGGAGGAGGAAAGAGGAGTCGCCGGCTCCTCTTCGGTTCTCAATGGCTTCACTCATGAAAAAACCCTTGGGAATCGCTCACTCCGTACCTTTGGGACCCACCTACTTGGCCATGCAATCCAGGTAAACTATTTCGGTCCTGAAATCGGGGTTCCCTGTACTGTGAATCATTGATTCTGATGCTCAAGTTGGTAAAGTCGAGCTATTTTGGGCCCCCGAGGTCGGTTTTCGAAAAGATATTTCGGATTAAAGGGTTAAAATCATTTCTTGCGGACTAAGGGGAGTTGATTCGAACTGTTGACTTGCATGATTCTTGCGATTCGGTGAGGTTTTAAAGTTTAGCACTCCTTAAGCTTTTCTACACAGTTTACACAGTTTCTATGTAATGCACGTTGTCAAATTATCAAGCCACAGCACTGTCATGGAGTAATTTAATGACTGGATTGCATTAAGTAATGATTCCGGCGAATTTACGGAACCTCACAAATCGCGGTGCCTCTGTTTGAAGTATCTCCTAGCTCCAGGGAACCTTGCGGTGCACTTCACGGTATAGTTGACAGTTCATTCTGCGAGGACGAGTTTACTGATGCGATGATTCGCGATTCATTTTCAAGCATTTTCCGTTAGATTAAAAGTGTAATTTTTTTTTAATTTATTAAGTTCAGGTTTGGGCTTTCAAGCGATTCTTGCGATTTCAAGTCATTACGTTTTCTTCCGCTTTTAATTTGCCAATGACTTTCATAACGTCTTCAGCATCTAAAGATTATTATGATCGAAGGGCAAGTGATTCCCGTTGTCAGTCCATATCAACGATTCCCATCCGATCCTTATAATCTTACTCTAGCTACTTAGCTCATTACGGTTAATTAAATCGCGGAATTTCACTCCAACTTGATTTTATTTCCTATCAGCTCCCAATTGTTTAAACTTCTCATAAGGCAAGATTCACAGTAAGGCGAGAATCACGGGAATTCGTGTGATTCTCGCCTTATGAAGTTAAGAAATTTTCGTCTTTTTCACCCATCGTGTTCATTCCGTTTAAGTTTCTGCCAACTCTAGTAATGTGTGCTTTACCTTATTTATATTTTGTCGTTGAATGAATCTATTCTACCGATTTCTGTTGACGATGCCGCACTTCAAGCTGATCTTTTCGAATTTGTATCAATTTTTAAATTAAATCAATCGAAATTCTCGTCGTTTCTAAAAAGTAACAATCTTATTTAGATCATACCAATAGTAGGCCAATTTCTTTGCCACATCAATCTATAAAAACTGTATTCATTGTCTTTTCTATTTATCTATTTAATGTATTTTCTTGTCAAGTTAACTGTCTCATATTACTAGCTCTCGTGTTGGTTACCCTCCACTTTCAGGCGACCCATATAAAACTTTTGTTCCTAGAAAGACAAAATAAACGAGGAAAAAAAGGAAGAAAACGATTCTGTGAAGAAATCGTTTACTCAAGCTAAAATCCAATACCAAATAGCCTCCTTGTATTGTTTTCTATTCCCTGTACTCGGTAATCCCTTGCAGCTTTTCGCTGAAAGGGAAGAAAGAATCTTATTTCCCCGATGGGGAAAACACCAAATTGAACTACGTTGTCGGCCCTCGCCTCTTTTTCTATTATCTGAAAGGTGACGAAAAGCTTACAGGAAAAGAGTAAAAAAAAAATCAGGATTTCCTCTAGCTATTTCCAGGTGTATAGTTCAAAGAGAAAAGTCTGCACACAAGAGGATTTTCGGTGGTGTGTTGGTCAGGCACGTACCCAGGGGGGGGGGGGGGGTTAACCCCCATCAAAAGATTCCGCAAATGAAAAATATACGTTTTCTAGCATATTTGGTGCTTGAGAAGTTTATTTCAAATTGAGCTTTAGTGTTGTGGCCGTTTTGAAGCTCGAATAATGCGATATCTTTTTCGTATCCCCCTTTCCTAACCGGAAAGAGGTATACAATAAAAATAGGATTTCAAGTTCTCGGGTTAACCCCCCCCCCCCCCCCCCGAAATAATCCTGGGTACGGGCCTGGTGTTGGTGTTGATCGAAATCTCGCTCCGCAAGTATGTTTACTACAGCAGCCTGCTCTTCGCGTTGAATTCTTGGAAATGATAGCGTTGCCCCAGGAAACTAAACCATTGTTGCCCTGCTATAACATTCCACAAATCGTTATCGGATGGGAGTACTGTAAGCTGTGTACAGTGATCCTATAGGAGACTTGTTTATATTTGTTGTGCGTTACACGGCGGGTGTGCGTTGACAAGGATCGTGTATTCCTGAAAGGTGATCCTAATTAGGAGATCGAAGATTCATGAGCTGTAAAAGAGCTTCCAACTTAGGGTTCGCGGACTTTTTTATTTAAAAAAAGTTAAAGTAGTTTCATCACGAAAGCTTTTAAAATAAAAGTTGAGGGGGGAATAAGAGGATTTCTGCCAGCCGCGCAGAAACAGGAAAGCCGAAAGGTACCAAAATTTCTTCGAGGCATGGGATGGGCTCTTTCTTTTCTCTCCATGGCTCTCTCTAGCCTAGTTTATATCCTCGCGGATCGATAACTTTGTGTTTTGCTTGATGCACACGTGTGTGAATCGAGTGCGTCTCTCGCAGAGCCATCGCAGTTATTAATGAGAAGTAATAGCTTGGTTCCTTTTTTTGGAAGACCGTAATTTCTACACTTAAAAAAGGATCCAATTACAGCTCTACAGGATTGGATGTATCAGTTGTGAATGGGGAGAATATTCCTGGGTTTAATTAAATTGATGTGAGAGGGTACAAAGAAAGAAATTGGAGCAGAAATATCGATGGGGGGCTCTGCCAGGGCGCGGTACTTTTTTGAGGGGAGAGGTTGGGAGGTTGTTAGTTGTCGGAGGTTTAACATAAAAGTCTCATGGGAGTTTTATATTCTAAGACAGGGAATATAAAACACTGTTGATCTTTTATCAAAAGCCTTTTATCCTGTACTGGTTTATGACATGGCCTCTTAATGGATATCCCTGTGGAGCTCTTTGGCGGGGGGTGAAGAGGGAAGTCAAGTGTCCAACAGAACCGGGAACAGCTTTTCGGCAAGAAAACGAAATTCCCAGAGGGAACTCAGCCGCTCAGTTGTCGTTCTTTCCCATTTCTTTCCACCTAAAGTGGATGCGAAAAACTGAAGGATAAGCATGGGGATAAGGGACACGGAAGTGCCACCTAGCGGTGCAAATTTCAAGTAATCGTAATGGCTGATTTTATGGATCCTAGTCGGTAGAGGGCAGCTGTGTCATGTGTATCAAAGCTTTAAATTCTGTGGGATAGTATCAACAGAACGCAATAGAAAATCTACGGCTCGGAGAAGTCAGATCTAAAGAGGTAATAAACTCCTACTTATTGTAGTATAATTTGAATTACTGTTTATTATCAGATGGAATAAAACTAGTAGAAATCAATTTGTAAGTCGTAAAGTCATGTAAAATCCAACACGTTCTCCAGATTTAGTTACACACGTACGTAACGTATCCCTGAGTCAAACATGACACTTGTGTGTCACTGGCCAACAACGAATTTTTCCTTTTTCAACTAGTGGAGTGAAAGAAAGTGAAAGTTTTAACGACTCATCAACGAAAATTGATGAAAATCGTTAAGCTAACCTAACTTAATAACCTAAGCTAACCTAATTAACCTAACCTAAAGTAATGCATTTCCAATCCAACTACCAATTTTTAACGCGAGTGACACCCGTTTGTCATTCGTTTTCCGAGAACGTTTTGAAACCATACTACACACTAGTGTCATTGTTATCTCGGATTTCCGAAACCGGAGAGCCTGTTGGAAAAAATCACTAACAAAACGGGATCCACCTACTGGATCGGTACGTAAAGTCAACCTAAAGTCAGACACAGGTAGTGCAAGTGAATAATTTTTTTTGTTTGGAAATATCTGTTTTTATTTGCGTATTCATTTATATTGGATTTTTTTCATCTAAACCTTTTTTAAGTTTCGGAGTTTTTTCTTTCATTTTTTACCCTGCTCACTTTCCTTGTTCATTTTAAGTATGTGTCGTTTCCTAGCGGCAACTGTAATCTACCGGAAAACCAATTAACTATCATTCCGCGTCTGCGCGGAACTCAGTCTTGGACTGAATGTCTTGGCGAACGGGTTTAACCAAAGTTGGTCCTCAATACCTCTTGTAACAACCTTCCAAAATTTAAATGAGTCATTCTAGAGTACAACTTGTCGTATATAGTGGCGCTCAAGCAAGTACTCTTCGAAGCCCCTGACTGCTCCTTACCTAACAACAAGTGATGTGACCCTTCCTTTTTTCTCCCCACCCTCCAGGCTATGCTTGTTGACGTCATCGCCTGGCTGCATTTCCTCCGCTCGGTGGCGTTTCCCAGGTACTGGTCTTTGCGAACATCCCGACCGACTAGGGAGGGGTGCATTTGTACCTTGGAAACACTAGTCCACTACGGCAGATCGTTCGAAGGCTACAGCTGGCGTTGGCTTCTGCTGTCTGTTCCAGCTGTGGGACTGTATGTAGCAGGTGCGATGAAAACCGCATACTCTCGAGTCTGAAAGTCACTTGAAACGAGAGTCGCTGGCTTTTCTACGCAAGCGCCTTTGATTTTTTCCTCCCCTCTCTCAACTTTCATTTTCCCTCCTCATTTTCTCTCCTACTAAAACCTCTCTTGAGGGCAAAAGCTACTGAAAGGGAGACCGACAGTCTTGTAAACTGTAGTATATAACCCACCCTCTCCCCTCGATATTTCTTGGAAGGTGAAACTCGTTGGTCCTTTTCCGCTCCGTGTTGGGGGGTAGTACGCCTCGGGCCATTTGAGGGTGCTCAGTATTCTTTGGGGCTTGAAACCGAGCACCTGCTATTGGCTTTTGGGCAGAAATTTACTCCAGGCTCTTACGTACGATTGTTGACGACCTGTTCGATATTTTAAGAGCGAATTATTTTCTTCGGAACAGAAAATCGAGGGGTAAAAAACAGACCGGAAGAGGGAAGAAAAAAGAAGTGGTTATAGTTATAGTGAATGCGGAATGAGCTAGAGTTCATTAAGACCCCCATGCGGGTCCATTCATCCCTTTGTGGTCGTGTGGTGTGCCCTCCATTAACCAGAGGAAGTGCATTTTGGTGCTGACAAGCTAGGCAATTTATTAGTGATTCGCTCCGAAAAATGGGGCGACAGTGTCGTTAGGAATTGTTCCTAAATACTTGTTTGTATTACCCTAAAAATCTGGATATTAGATGGTGATATAAAAGCCGTGAGAATCAGCCGAATCACCGCGAACCTCTGTTGAATCCAGCATTCTTCGTCGTGTTCGTATCCCGTAAAAGATTGGACTTAATTCTTGAACCTGGCTGCCTTGGAATCAGTAGATCCTGTGGATTTTTTACGAAGCTTGTTAAGTATCAAAACTTGGTTGGAATCGTTGAAGAGGAGTCCAAATGATGCGATTGTCGAGCTTGTTCCGGACGGACAAGTCGCGTTACCAATCAACAAGTAGCTCAAGCGATGGCGTGAGTTTTCCTGGCCCTCGTCGGGATCGTTCAAAATCGTTGTGTGTGCCGCAGGGCACTCCGCTGATTCGAGTCGAGGTTTGTCGGGAAGAAGGTGCGGCCCCCTTATTTCCTTTCCCCACAAGCTTGGCCCAGACTCGGCGCAAAGGATCCATCCAAATCGAGTAAAAGCAAACAATTATTTCTATTAACGAGACTATTAAAACTATTTCTAAGCAACGATTCGTATCGATTTTCATGACTCGCTGGGACCGAAACATTCATCCCACCCTACCCCCTTTTAAGGGCCATAAGAGGTTTTCTTGACTCCATTAAGGAACTTAAGGGAGGAGCTAATCCAGAATCACTAAAGAGCAATTGAATTGGCTGCAAAGTACTTTGCCATTTCGGTGACCTGGAAGGGCTTCTTAATCTAACGCAGAATCGAAAATCTTTGGCGGGAAGTCTTAGCTTATGAATTTTGGAAAGATGGCTTAGCCGTACGGGTGAATGAAATTGCCAGGAAACAGCAACTCCTTGCCCCTTCTACCCTCGTCCTCTTGTTTTTCTTCCTGTACGTGTACACGCCACGTTTTATCGATTTCATGATACGCCAGCCCAAAAAGCCCTACAGAAAAACAAGAGCGCACTGTCCCACTGCTCCTAGACCGGGCGGGTTTCTGTATTGACGACGCTACCTGACACGGCCACCTGCCCAATCTAAACACCTGAATTTAAATATTCCTGTTCCCATATTCTGTTGCCACAAAGCTTAGACCACTGACTCTAATCTGCCTTGAAATATGCACTTAAAGTTTTGACTTCGATGTTCAGCAACATTACTGATTAGGGCATGATTGGCTGTTGAAATATCTTAACTTCCTTGAATATATATAATTTTTCTCTATTTTCTTTTGGTATCTCCAAAAGTTCAAAGATCAGAGCAGATTCTGGTCTTGCCTTGCAATATCCATTTATGTTATTTATGTATTTATTGTATTTATAATAATAGTGTGTTGAAGAGTGGATATTGTCGTTAGAACTAACGCATTGTATAAGGAGAAGGGACTTTCTGAATCCAATAGTAATCGATTAATAGGATACTTTTATCTATACGAAGCTGAGTTTGTTACTTCCAAACCGCTTCAGATTTAAAAGATTAAAGGAATTGGTAGTTTAACTTCACGTTTTGCGAAACACTTAAATGCGTTCGGAATGAACAAAAGGTTTTAAACAAATATAATTTAGGCAGTTAAGTCTAGGCTAAGAACCGAAACATACCGTATAGTACAGTACGTGTACTGTAGGAATCGATAAGTTCCAAACGATTTCTCATCACACCTTTCACACTCTTCTGTGTGCTAAAGTCATTTCATGCTAACCATTCTTCTAATTTCTAAGTTCGAAACGTTAGCTGTGACAATGGTATGAATATCAAATATTCACGGTAGCCTTTTTTAGTGTTTATTGATGTTGCCATATATCGAATGCCGCCCTAATCATGTTTGGAAACGATATATAAGCTTAGACTTTTGCCGCTAAGGGCGCCACTGACTGTCAAAACAAAACCTTTAAAGCCTTTATCGAGATATATTTATCTCTCTTATTACGTTAACTGCATTTCCACGAAATGTGGAAAAGAATAAAAGAAAAAGAAATCCGAAAAAGTGTTCGAAAGCTGATCGTCTTTGTTGCAACTCTTTAGCGGAAAAATGCCATTCTTCTGAGCGGAAGTAGCGAGCGAGCAAAAAGTCCGTCAAGGTTTTTTCCCCGTCCCCTTTTTGTGTTGAATTTGGAGTAAGAATAAGAAGATATGACAAAGATTATGGCTTATAACTTATGTGCCCGAAATATAAAAAAACACGTTCAATCATTTTTGTTACAAGTATACGAAAGCTTAAGCTTTACTAAAAATATTTTTTTAAATAGATAAAAGTAAAGTTCGCGGCAAGGTTTGGACAGAGTGACGCAAGAAAAGTTCATGGGGACATAATGGGAACATATACTCTAGGTATCGATTCACTCTGTGTGTGTTGGAGGCATGTGTACTTCATCGATTTATTGTCCCTTTGTTTACTGTCTATATTATAAAAGTTCAAGACCGATTATGTACTAAAAATCGATTACGTTAAGTTTATATAAGGTTAACGCACGTAATTCGCACAAGTTTAGAAATCGACTAAACCAACTGTGTATACAAGTTTAAAAAACTGAGTGTCTACGAGCTTAAGAAATCAATTTGAAAACTAGAAAGTTAATTCTCTGCGTTTTATTTTCTTCATTCTACAATAGTTCTTCTGCCTCAGATTTGGTTTCGCGACGAGGAGCCTTCAGTAGAAGACATTATGGATCAGTGGAATTGGTAAGAAAAGTGGACATTTTCTATGTTGGAACTTTTTGGAATTAGATTCAGCCGTCCACTGATCCTTAATTCCATATAAAAAGAAAAATTACATTTTCAAGCTTCGTTGTAGGTCTTGAAATTTTCTAAGGCAACTTTTTTTTAAGTTACCGCAAACGGAAAGTGGTGAGGGTCACGATTCGTCACGTTGCAATCGAAGATTCCGCTTGGAAAACGGAGATGCACAAGACGATCAACTGTACAACTCACCTTCGACGCCAGTACTGGAAAATCCCGAATATCAGACGCGCTGGTACTTCAAGTACTTCCTAGGCAAATGTAAGATTAGTTGTACCAAATGTATTGTACCTTATTATAAGTTGGTTTTGGATTCTGAAGTGGTTTCTTGGGTTGACTGATTTTGAAAAATCTATTTTTTTTATTTGAACAGTACATCAGAACTATGTGGGTACTGACAGCGAAAAACAACCTTTTTTCTTATCCGTTGTACTTACGGATGCTAATAGTCCGTGTCTACCTCAATACAAGGCAATATTGTGGAAAAAAATGGTAAGAAATTCCCGTTTTCATTACTTGTGTGCTTATTTCATGATCTTCTTTGTCACTATAGGGCGCGCAGAAGATCTATTTGCCTTATATTCCAGGCAAGCCACTCACTGTCAAGCAAATCCTGGGGTATATAAACCTGTGTCCTTTACGTTTTTCTTTCGTTTAGTTTCGATAAGGTTGAAAGGAAACTGTCCGTGTATGGAGTGGCAAGACAATAACTCTTTTTTTATCTCCCTTGCCAGTTCGCTGCATATTGTAATTTTTCTTATTTTGTATATTTTCTGTATCCCACTATCGCCCGGTATACAGCAACTTCCAAAACATGGATCGATTGGAGAAGAGTCCCAAGGAGATTTTTTCTCCTGAAATTCAAAAAGTAAGTCCAAAACGTTGATTTTCTGAGCTTAAAACGAGTTTACGTTAAATATCCGTGTCAAAACTTGCAGTTAGGAGATGTTCCAAAGCGCGTCAAACAGTAAAGTTTCCCTAAGTTGCAAAATTTCCAGAAACAAGTCATCGAAATTTTTCCTAAACTGCCAAACATCGAGTCTGTCAGATATGCACTATATCGCCTTAAATTAGGCTTAGTTTACCCAAATAACATAAACGTTCATTAGAAATGATTTTTCTAAAAGATGATCGTAATAATAAAGTTACAAACACTGCAAGTAATAAATCCGTGAATTTCTCTTCATAATTTGGCACCATAATAATTTGCAACAACGGATCAAACTACTAGGCACTTAATTTTCTGCTTGAATTTGTTTGGCGTCGCAGTTTGTTGTATTTACCCGTCCATTAAAGGAATAAATTATGCTCAGAGATATATAAAAATCTAAAATTTTGCTATTTTTTCTTTTGATAGAGTTTATTGCTGCTGGAGGAACAAGAAGGGTCGGTAAACTTCAAATTTGGGGTGTTGTACATGAAAGCGGGGCAAACGATCGATGACGAGATGCTGAGCAACGGTAAACAGTCATTTTCGTGCCATTAACACCCTGCCAATTGCTCTTTCATTGACCCCAGACAAGGGCAGCAAGGATTTCGAGCGGTTTCTTAGCATCCTGGGCAATAAAATACGACTCAAAGGTTGGGATAAGTACCGCGGAGGCTTAGACGTGAAAGGTAATCTTCTAAACTACCCTCATTATCACCCTTTCCTTCCAAAAGCAGAGGAAAATGACACCCTGAAACCCAAAACCGTTTGATTCCGTATTTTACTTATTGTATTTCATTGTAGGCGATATGACTGGCTGTTACGCGGTTCATACGATCTATGAAGGGCATGAGATCATGTTTCATGTTTCCACACTTTTACCTTATTCCAAAGATAACAAGCAACAAGTAAGAAAAACAAAAAATAGTTTGGGTTTATTATTTTCTAACGGGATTTTTAGGTGGAAAGGAAACGTCATATCGGGAATGATATTGTCAATATTGTGTACCTGGAAGGTACCCCTGAGGATATGTCTAACTTTTCGCCGACGTACATCAAATCCCAATTCACACGTAAGGTTTGATTAGATAATGAACGAAGTTTCTAATTAACTTTTTGTTGTCATTTCTAGATATTTTCGCTTTGGTCACGTTCTTGTCCCAGGAGGATGGCTATCGATTCCATGTGTACTCGGAAGAATCAGTACCCCTTTTTGGACCATCTTTACCTGCCTTACCTGTTTTCCATAAGGTCGCCGAATTTAGGGAATTTCTGCTAGTCAAACGTCAGTAAACTTTTTTTTTTATTTCTAAACAGTACTTTCCTAGGTTCCTAACATTTTTTCTATTCTTCCGCTTTCTTTCGTGCCATTTCTTCTAAAGAGACATAACAAACGATTTCATATTACTTAGAATTAGTTAGAATTTCTTCAGATTTATAACTTTTTTGTACATCCTTATATTTTCTCATTTGTTTTCTTGAAGTAATTTTCTAAAGAAATGCGTAGTAACGTCTTATTTCTTTGTAATGAATTGTTTAAGGCATTTCTTCGTATATTAGCGTTCAGAAGAGTATTGTTAATCAAGTAATATCTTCTAGTGTCTTCCATTTAGAGAAATATCTCGTAATGTAAACTTATCAGAATTATCTAGTAATTTATTACTGTTAGTAATTGTTGTAGTTCTGCATAAACCAATCATCGGAAAACTGTATTAATCCGATTGGTTATCCTGTGTTAGTGATTAATGGCGAAAAAGCTGCTTTCAACACGCCCATATTTGCGCACAAACGCGAGCGAACGTTAGATATGCTCATACGGGATATGTACGCGGATATTATTACTGAAAACCGCGGAGTAAGTTATGATGGAATTTGTATATTTTCATTTCTGAATACTTTGATATGTTCTGATATTTCGTTCCTTTTTTAGACACTGCAAAGAAGGGCGTTTAGCGAAGTTTTGCCTGAAGGTGGGCGTGGCTCGCGAAGACGGGAAGAAGCGCGTCAAGTAGAGTTTGTGCGAATCGGCCAAGCTCTGAAATTAGATACGATAGTCAAAGGCGACGCCCCAACGAGTTTAGCCTCAACTGGACTCTTCAAGCGATCGGTAAAGCGTTATTAACTTTTTTTTACAAATATTTTTGTGTTTTTTTTATTCACAGCCATGGGAGCCTCAATGTTTCTATCCAGATTTCACTCATGAAATCGTGTGTGGCGATTCCTGGTGCGACAGTCGATTGGTTTTGGCGACCGAAAATGGAGTTTTTCTTGTCGAAGGTAAATTTTTAGTATTTTTTCAAGTTGTATTAAGATACATTACCCAATAAAGTATTGAGTCAATCTGTTGCAGTTATTTAACAAATATTTTAATCCAGTTAAGGTTAGTTGATTTTTGTTAAATGTAGTTAGTGTAGCTTAGTTACGTTAGATTGAGTTTATTTTAGTTAATCTAATGGCATTGTCGTTTTTTTTAGATGGAGGAAGTTGTCGTATGATTTTTGACAAAACGGTGCAAATTAAGCAACTGAATGTGGTGGAAGCTCATGGCATTTTGCTATTCAGAACGGACAAAGGTATAAGAATTCATTTATTCATTGTTATATATTAGTTGCCTATAGAGCTTGTGAAAAGAGTTGAGAAAAGAAAAGAAATAGTGTTGGCGAAAGCTCTATGGAGAGTGGGAGTTAACGACATTTGGTTCATTTTGTATGATGTAATTGTAGGGCGGGATAGTCGCATGCATGTCTTTCGATTATCGTCTTTCGAGTGCGACGCGTGTGGATCTGAACCGGCAGCCTTGACACGATATCATTTGAAGGAGCAACGCTTGGAACGAACACGGGGCACGCAACTTTACTCCATCTCACGACCTGGTGGTTCCCACCTACGTATGGTAAGTGCTTTTGGACTCCTACGGAAGTACTGATAATGTCTTTTCTTAGAAGGTTTAGTGCTGTTGGGAGTTTTTCTACTCCTTTTCTTATTCACATCGTTTTTCTGTTTCCGCCCTAGGTCACTATATATTTCTGGGCTTATTACTATTACGGCAATATAGAATGGAAAAGGGCTTATTACGGCTTATTTGCTTATGGATAATGGCTTATTACGGCTTATTTATTATTATTTCTACGGCTTATTAGGGTAATATTGAATGGATAATGTTTCATATGTTATCGTAAAGAACGTTTAGTGAAGTTGCTTATGCTTTTAATATCCCATAATGAAGCTGAACTTTTAAGGTAGATCGATCATTTACTTTAAATCGAATAGGTCAAATGAATTTAAGCAAGTTGGATGTTTAGGTGTTGGAATATTTAGATGTTTGTTTCTTAATTCTTTACTGTGTGTTATAGTTTAGAAAGTAGAGTTGATAGAGGCATATAGTTGGGATGAAAACTTGGGGTTAAGTAAGATAGGATTGAATTTCAGGTGTATTAAGGTTCTTAACTGCGTTTGAGCGATAACGTGAAATTAATTGACAGTTTCAGTCATGTAATTTGCTTACTTTTAAGTATTAAATCTGGACTTTTTATTTAATGTTTTGTCCAGTGACTATAGTAAAGCTCTCTTGATTCTTTTATTGGATTGAATCGAATGAGGTAATATTCATAAGAATTTGTTACAGGAACTTTAATAAGGATCATCTTCAAGATTTCATCAAGCTGGGTTTCAAGCGAATTGTAAGGGTTTTTCTTTTCACTCATGGAATTCCCGACGTTTGAGGATGAAAACAGACATTTATTCTAAATAGGGACTGTTAAGTTTTATGTCTAGATGATAGTATAATAGTTGCTAGATCTTAGATATTAAAGTTAATGAGTATATACCAGGTTCACCGATAATGAGTTTTTTTTCTAGGTTGTCGCTGTCGGCAGGAAACTGTTTTTGTTGCAGTGGCGGCACTCGGCGGCTTGGACCGCATGGTGTCCTGCAAGTGACACGGACACTGTAGAGGGCTTTCAATACTTGAGGGTAAATTGGCTCCGTACCCTTCGGGGGGTTTAGTTATATCATGCCACTAATACATCATGTTTTTATTGTGTTTTTTCCCTTTCTTTTTCGCGTTGTTTAGGAATTCACAGTGAGTGAGCCGCCTGGGGTATTGACGTTGATTGACTCGGCGGCGCCTTCTTCTGGTGGCGGACAATCTGACAATCAAATCTGTGTCGGCTACAGACACCAGTTTGATTTGATTAACGAGCGGTCGGGAGAAGTTTCCAGGTTGTTTACTGTCGAAGGGAAATGGGCCCATCTCGTCGCCGCTATCGACGTATATGAAGACGAAGAACCTGAACTACTTCTTTGCTTCAATAGTAAACTATTCACTTCAGATAATTCCGTTTTCAATCTAATTTTGTTTGTCTATTCTGCATTTAAATTGTTTATTTCTTGTCTGCTTGATAGATACGTGTCACTTCCAAAAACTGAACGAGCCTAATGCTATTAGCGAGCTGGATTTTAACTGGAATTCAGTGCCGGAACGAATAGGTAAAATTGAAAAAAAAGAGTAAAAAAACAATAGAGTTTTAAACTGACATGTTGGTGGTTTAGTTTGCGCATTTCCGTACATCTTAGCATTCACTTCTGACTCGATTGAAATACGACTTGTGATCAATGGCAATCTCATACAGACCATGGTTATGCCCCGCCTTTCGTTCATAACTTCCAAAGTACGTTTAAAGGGTAATAAAGTTTTTAGTTTTACATTCCGGATTTTTTTTATTCCAGAACGACGTGTTTTTTGCGACTACAGCACCCGAATTTTTCCAAACTCGAGGAGATAGGATCCGACCCGACCGCCTCGAACGGGATTTAAGCCTTTCCCCGCCTTCTTCCCCTCATGGTATTATTTCTTTCGATATTTCCTATCTGCAAATTTCTGCAAAAATGTAATAGAATTTTCTGGCCATTACTATTTTTCAATTACTACTAAGATCATTTTTATTTTACCTATTTTTACGTTATTATTATTGATTATTTTTGCGTATGCCTAAGATTATGCCTGCAGTTACTACTTCAACGCTTTATCTTATAACTTTTCCAGAATTGTATGTCTTAAAAATGTAGAAATAGAAGTAGTAAAGTAGAAAGTAGTAGAAGAGTAGTAGAATAGTAGAAGTAGAAAGTAGTAGAAGAGTAGTAGAATAGTAGAAGTAGAAAGTAGTAGAAGAGTAGTAGAATAGTAGAAGTAGAAAGTAGTAGAAGAGTAGTAGAATAGTAGAAGTAGAAAAGTATAGTAGAAATTTCCGATTTAATAAAGATATATTTGAGGCGGTTATTTCTCTCCAGCAGGTTATCCAGATTCACGGCCGTTTCGACTCTATCGGATCCCTTTAACCAGCCTGGGTCCAACCTCGCAAACTCGTTGCCCAACCCCGACATCTTCTACTACTTGCACGCCCCCACGAGGCACTTCGGTCCAACGGGCGATGACTAATAACGCCATTTCCCGGCGCGAAAGGGACGATTCCGCGAACACTTCTCCTCCAATTTCCTTATCTGGACGCCATCGACCTGATAAGTTCATGTCCCGAGGTAATAGTCGGCAGGATTTGCGTATTCGGTTAGAGCAACAAAACGCGGGTGCTGCCGGAGGCAACGGAAGTCCCGTACTACCATCTAGGGTCAATAACTCTCGAAGCTGTACTGCGTCGCCCACGCCGTGCGGCGCGGGTTCCGCGGCTTCCAACTCTCCCAACAACCCTTCCTCCCCGCATTCCAGCTCGTCAGGCTCGCCCAAGTTTCGCCTGCCCGGCGCCCGCAGGTTGAGCCTCATGGCTGAAGAACTAGATGGCGCACGCTCCTCGTTTCTGTCTCCTCCACCGTCTCCCAAATTGTTTTGCGTCAACAGTCCTCAGCACACATGGGAAAACTTCAAGTGAAAAAACTTTTGTTTCCTTTTTTGCCAATAGGGTACATGTTCTTTGAATCTTAAAGAAAAATAACACAAATTGTGGGGCCCAGTTTATCAATGACGACAATCATTCAAACATTAATTGTTTTGTTAATTCACTATTAACAAACCTAGGTGATTTCTCTCCATATCGGTACATGTTCCACCCCTAATCCTCCTTGAACCCTCCCTCCCCCAACCTCCCAAATTCTCAAATCACTTTCGACAATCGATCCTAATTAATCCATTTTTAATCTGTCAAAGGTTTTGCAACACGAAAATTATGTTTCAATTACATTATATAAGATTCATTCTGTATATTTTATAGTTTTTGATCCTGATTTCACTGCGGGCTCAAATGAATTGTTCATTTGTGAAACCTTTTTGAGATTTTTGAAAGCTTAAGTTTATAGAAGAATTACTTGAATTATTATATTGAATAATTAGAAACATTTTCACAAACAGATATTTCATTTTGGGATATGTTACTGTTTCAGTGATTCGATCATCTCATTTAAATTACCAAATACTGTTTTATTCAAACAAAAAAAATCGTAAATTCAATTTTTTTAAACATGAGAAAGTTCTTATCCGAAATTCTCAGAGAATTATATTTTCAACCTTCCTAATATGCTAAACTGAATCGCAAAAATAGGTTTCGTGTTGCAGTACCTTTCAAGTTACAAGACTAAGATACTTCTGAACCCAATTGAGCCCACCTATGTAAACGTTGTGGATAAAGCAAGTAACAAACAAAAATATATACCAATAAACTAAAGAAAGCCAAATAAGATTGAAAATATTGATAGAAGGGCAATAGGCAAAAGCCTACGCCTTACAATACATCGGGGGGGGGGGGGAAACTAAAGAAAGAAGCAAAAACGAATAGAAGCCGATAATTTCTTGCGGTGAAACGAAAACTTCCATATTTGACCCGGAAAAAGGGGAAAAAACTCCTCGAAAATATGGCATTATGTTAATCGCCAGTCTAACCCCGAAGGAAACCACTGCATCTTCGATTTTTATACCCGTCGTATGTCATGTGGCCCTTTTTGCTCCTCCATATCTATCTACGCTTCTCAAAAGGGGCGTGTCTGATCAAAAAAGCCGACCCTTGTAATTCCGGACAGATACACCGCCGCCGACGAGGAACTTTATCGACTGCAGGTAAAAAGCGAGGTAATTATGGATCATTTTCCAGTGACGTCACTGATCAAACCAGACTATTTTTTAACTTTCCTCTTCTTCAAACCGTGTGAAAAATGTGGTTTTCTATAATCGAGGTAACTGGCAGGAATTCTCAAAAAGAAGCTTTGCGAGGAATCAACAGGGAGTCTTGTCGCCTTCTTCCGAAGAGATCGGGCTAAGAACGCAGAAGGATGAGACACAGAGAGAGAATACCCAATGGAACCTTTATAGAACAGTTTGCCGGACAGGAGAAGGTGTTGAGGATGCTGAGGGGAGGGGGGGGGGTAGGTTCCCTTTTCCCTCTCATTTCGCTGGTTCCCCTCTCTCCTCTCGTTTCTCCTGATCCCCTCCTCTCGCTCTCCGGTGGCTTCTCCTGACTTTATACCACTTTATCCCACCTTTTGCAGTCGCCGACATGACTTGGGCAAGAGCAGTTTGCCTTTCAACATAGCCTTAAGTAGTTTCTTTTTCTAATCGAGAATTCAGTGTTAAACCAGTCAACCCTTTTTTGCAGGGTTTAAAGGGATTTCAACCTTTTCGGAGGGTTTGGGGTGTTGAAAAGTGGCCGTCAAGCTCGTGCTCCCGTTTTTTGTTTCCCCAAGTAGTTTATTAAGTCTTGCTGGATTCTGGACCGTTTAGGAGACGTCATTTCGGGGTTGGAAAAGGGGTTATGTACTTTAAACCATGTTGACTTTGGATACGGTCAACTTGGGAAACCATCAGGTAAGCTTGGCTGGATTTGTGTTGAGTTTCAGGAGAATTCCGAGGGTTTACATGCGATAGTTGGGTTGAATTCTCCGAGTGTAATACTAGTGTAAACTTTTTGTAGTTTAGAAGGGTCAAAGAAGTTTTGTGGATGGATTAGTGTGTCGGGAAACTGCCAAATTTGGTTCAAATGAATCTAGATAAAAGTCCTGTAAACTTTGACCCTTCTAAAGGGTCTATTTCTTACGCAAAGGTGTAAATCACTTCGGGTTAAAAGGATTCAAGAGGGTTCAAGGGTTCGAATAGTTGAGAAGGCGAGTTTACATTTCATGAACCTTCTATGATAACAATAATTGTTCAGATAAAGTGATGGCAGTTATGGCAGTAACGTGCTACATTATTTGTGGTTTGTATATCAACAGGTGTAATGTGAACTTTTGAGCTTGGAGGGATTCAAGAAGGGTTGAATGGATGAAACGTGGGTTAGTTAGGTTCGAAGGGCCACTTTTTCTAAAAGACAGGCTCTAGTATGTGAATTACAAGTATCGGTTCCCATTCAGTGATAGGACTCATATCGTTAGAATAAAAAGAGGCGGTTAAAGGAAAAGGTGCACAATTGAGGTTTTGAAAAACTTAAGCAAGGTTTAAAAAGAGTTTGAATGGATTCAAAGGATGAACTTTCAAGTCGCGAGTCATTTGTATAGAATGCGAATCACAAGAATGTTGAAGTAAACAATACGAAGCATGTGTTAATCCAAAAGATGGCTGAGGGAAAGGTGTCAAACTGTAGGGGGTGAGGTTTAGGATGCTCTAGGTCGCTGAAAAGACGAGGTCATATGTCACGGGACATGCATGGTTGACTTTGCATACTTTTCAATCCCATTGGAACAAAAGCCGAAAAGGGGCCTGGTACACTTTTCTACTTGTATAGGCCCTAAAACCACAAAGCTTAGTAACTTAACAAATGGTTCATACAATGTATACTGTATTCCAGCACCCCCCTTTTATGAACCTGAAACCCAGAAGTGTGACTTCTTTCTCTTCCAAGTCGAGTGGCAGTTTGTAGTTTGGTTTTTCACTGCATTATCCACTTCACGCCTTCCAAAGAAGATTCGCTCCATTGGAATCCCACAATCCAAACCCCCCACTTTTGGAACCTTTTGCATAGTCCTAACTTTGAACCCACCCGTCCCCCTGCTATAACGCCGCCGTGATTCTCCAGTTGACCGGTAAACCCAGTGGCAACAGTGAATTTCCATTGTCGAGTTGTACCATAAAGTTCAATTTTTTTCCTCCAGTTTATTTCAAAAAGGTTCACAATTACAACGTTGTTCCTTTTGTGGGTTCAAAATGGCGGATGAAGAGAGAGGGTTTTCTAAGCTCCTGCTGAGTTTCTTTGGAGGGTTAAAAATCCTTCTTTTTGTGATCCGTGTGATATAAAGTGCATAAGACGTCCCCGCCGCGAATTATTTGGTGTTTTATGATTGAAATCCTAACCGCGAATGACTAACAAACCTTGAGCGTTCCAGCTGTTCCCAAGTCTTTATGAACTCAACCTCCTTTGGGTTCATAATAATGGTTTGAAGGAAGGCTAGAAGGACGTTTAAAGATATGATCCTAATTTTGTCTGTTTTTCCAAGTTTTTCCCTCCCCTCCTAACGAAAGGAATTGCAGGTGTATTACTCGCAATCTACACAAAACTCAGGGAGGTCAAACCATTTGGGAAGTTTAAGAAAAGAAGGCGAGAAAGGGGTTTAGGAGGGCCTTAACCACTTCCTTTATGGATCATTTTTTATAGGTTAATTTAAGGCGATTAAATGGCGTAAAGGAAAGGTTTTTTAATTAAGAGTTGTGTGTATGTGTGTGTCTTATGTGAGCGACCACCCCAAGTGGGTTCTTTTCGACCGCATGCGGTATTATAGTTTATGAGCCAGGCAATCTTAACGCACTCCACTGGTACTTCCCAGGTGTCCTCGTCTATGACTCTCTTGCCGCTCACGCCGGACTCGCCGGCTTTCTTCGGGGAGGAACAACGACGGACGCGGTGCAGTGGAACAGCGGCCACGGGCGCTACATTGCTTTGCAGCGGCTGTGGAGAGCTAATTACTGACCCTTTCTTGATGCAGGTAACAACAGAGAACTAGTTTATGTTATGACTGGACATTGTTTGAAAGAAGTATTGTTACCGTGTTTACATTAATTTCTACCGTGAAATTCTTCAAACCTAATTTTTCTAAACATTTTGAACCAATTTAAACTGTATTTAAAGTTTTTTTTATCTTAAAGAGAAAAACTTACAGAAAAGAAAGCATAGTTACAAGTATTTAGAATTCTAATTACCTGTAGAATAATTTTCTAATGAATTCTGTTAGTTAATAAGCATATTTAGTTAGTACGTTTAGTTACTTTGTTAAATGCATATATTAGTAATATTTTAAATGTACATATATTGACTGTATACATAATCGTAGTAAGTACAAGTTAATAAATTTGCACTTATAAGTGGTCCATTTTATGAGTTATATTCTGTAATTTATTACAAACTTTCCGCATATTAACACATACAAAATCTAATTAGTGTATTCCACTGATCGCTTCTTTACATTTAGGATAATATATGCTACATTGAGTTCAATCAGTAGTTTAACTATACGGTCATGGTATAATTAGAAGTAGTTCAGTCAGTAGATTGTTACAACTGTAGTTCGCTTAATAGTAAGGTAAATTTAGTAGTATATAAGTCAGTTACGGTTCCATTAGTTCACTTAATAGTAAGGTAAATTCAGTAGTATAAGTCAGTTACGGTTCCATAGTTCTACTAGTATATTTGTAGACAATTTGCAGTAAAAATTTGTATGGTTTTAGGTGAGTGGTAGTGACCAGTGTTGGCATTCAAGTTGCTTACGCTGTTCCGTGTGCCGCACGTTGTTGGACGACCAAACCTCGTGTTTCTTCAAAGACGGCCAAGTGTACTGCAAACAAGATTATAGCAAGTAAAGACATTGCTTATGAAACCCTCACGTAGGAAATTCACATTTCCCTCTTTCTCTCCTTCTTTCTCCGCTCTATGAAGATTATTCAGCGCAAGGTGTGCAAGTTGTGAACGTGGCATCTCCTCGGCGGATTGGGTCCGACGGGCCAGGGACCACGTGTATCATCTAGCTTGTTTCGCTTGTGACGCTTGTCGACGACAACTAAGCACTGGCGAAGAATTCGCGCTCCATGAAGGCAAAGTGCTCTGTAAAGCTCATTACCTGGATGGAATCGACACTGGAGACGCTACCTCGTCTGACGGTAAGCAACAACGATTTTACAAATAAGAGAATTGTTGAAATGTTGAGAGTGGAAGCGGTTGAAACTCACAAGTTAAGGTTTCCGTGTGTACCCTCATTAGGCGATACCGATTCTGATGGTTTACCTGGCCGAGGGAAGTGCAAACGAGTGCGGACGACTTTTACCGAAGAACAAATCCGTGTATTGCAAGCTAACTTTTTACTCGATTCCAACCCCGATGGTCAAGATTTGGAGCGGATTGCGGCCTTAACTGGACTTTCTAAACGCGTAACGCAGGTGTGGTTCCAGAACATGCGAGCTCGTCATAAGAAACACGTCAACAGCAATCGGGTCCACAAACCGTCAGTCATGAAACCCAAGTTGAAAGGTAAAATGGTCTAAAAACCATGAGTGAAAGAAACTTATGCTTATAAAAATAAATCGGTCTTTCTGTGAGGAGGAAAATAGTGTATAATTATGTTTGACAGATCGGTTACGCTTGAACCAACTGTACTATCTCCAATCGTTTGTACATTGCGCATTCCATGTAATGTAATTTTAACGTATACAGTTTTAACAAGCTATGGGCTTTTGATACGGAAATTTGGATTGTGTTTTCATGATGTCAGAAGCCATTATTATTCAATTGGTCAGTCTCGATTCGAAACTTTGACTGCGTATTTTATATAATTTTTTAACCTAAAATAAGACAATAAGAATCATTATTGACTTCTCGCGGCTTCCAATCGGTTGCGGTTCGCGGTTTTGTCTTGATAAAAGGTTCTCCGCGCGGTCTATAGGTTACCCGTGTGTGGTTCAGCGAACGTTTTTTGATGGGCGTCATAGAAGTCTGTTGTGCCAAAGTGTTTACCTCTTCAAAATGAAAGTCAACTCGTATAAGGTTAGTATAATATAACATAAGACAGTCGTTATATGATATAAGAGTTATAGTTAAATAGTTGTGTTAATTTCTAACTATATTAGTAAAGGTAAAGAGCGCAAAATGGAAAGGGTATAGAAGCTTTGGTTTCCTTAGAAAAAGTATGCTTGTAAGACGATGATTGCTGGCGCACTTGATCCAATAAAACCACGTTCTGGTCTGGAAAATTATTGGATTACCGTTGCGCCTTATTTGCAGTACACAGCAAGCCAACGCCATATTTTACTCCCTCGTCTCGAATTAAACCCCGAAACCTTTTATCCACGCTTTAAGGATTCGCCAACGAGACAAGTCTATTATCCCCTAAAGGGGGGAGCTGTCGCATAAAAGGAGTAAAGTAAAAAGGAAGGTTTAAGCATCTAAAGAGCTAAAAAATCCCTTTGAAAGAAGGAAGCTGTGATTTTTTTCTTTATTTTTTGTTAGTCGTTGACGTCAAAGCTAGGTAATAGATAACTACATTTGCCCGCCTTGTTTTGACACGTTGTGGGGGTGGGACCGTCTCTTAATCCCTCCAAAGAAACTCTCTCTCCCCCTTCAACGTGTAATTCAGTTAGTTGTTACTATATAGAAAGTCTTGTATAGTCATTCCCCACCCTTTTGCAAGTGTAAAAAGAGACTTTTCGACTGGCCTGTGCCTTCATTGTATTGTTGGATGTGTGCTTCCGCGTAGCGTTAATATCATTTCAGCTTTCCAGGGTGGAAAAGGAGGGGGGGGGCTCGCGACTAACAAGGAGAACACGTTGCTTTTACGGTGTAGTAGAGATCTCCCTTGCTAACCTAAAGGGAAACTTTGTGTTTGGATGTGCCCAGCATAACAGATTGGATAGAAGACTTGTTCACCATGACAATGCAATGGGCGTGTGAGACCTCCGCAAACCCTAAAATCATCCCGATCCCTTCGTTTGCCAAGAACAAACGGAGCTCCGCGTACAGTACTCCCAAATCTGGTCTTTCGGACAGTGAAAAGTGTAAAGGTAAATACTTTATTATTGAATAATTTAGATTTAACATTCTAACTTAATTTGATTCTTAGGATAAAAATAAACTATGTAAGGGTGCTACTACGAAATTTTCCTAAAACCGTAAGGCAAATAAAAAGCCAAAATTGAAACATAAAAGGGTGAAAATTGTTGCTAAACAGGTTTGAAAACTTAAAACAAAATTCGACGTTGAATTTTTTAGATGTTGTAAAGATATATTCAACTAAAAAGAATTATTTTTGGACATTACGTATAAAACGGATATTACAAGAAGTAGGATAAAGCAGGTATAATGAAAATAAACATTAATAGAGATTACAAAAATGGGTACAAGTCTAAGTACAACATGGCAGAGACGAAAATATGGAAGAAACTAAAGGCAATCGATATTTTTGGAAATATAGTGTGAAGATCTTTGGAGGAAGGGTTCTTTTGTGTAAGAAAGATCTTACGGTAGAACTTAGTTTTGCTTACGGAGTAATATTGTAGAGGTTCTTGCAGGCATTCTGTAGAAGTTGTGCTCTATATTCTTGGTTCTGAATTTAGAATTTCCTTCCTCTTGTTTGGCAGTGATCCGGTAATGGGCCTGTAATTGCGTATGCACCCCAGCACACCCTAGATAACCCTCCTTCCTCTACCCCCAGCCTGTGGTGGAAAATCAAGGCTGCTTTTCATGCTCACTGAGGTCTTGATTCTATTACGGCGCAAAAGCTCAGCACATTCAAGGAAAAGACGAAAGTTGCCCCACAAACAAGTCTCCTATATTTTTACCTCCAATGACTTTCTTACCAACTTTATAGACAAACTTATGTCGTAAGTTAAGCTTAAAAAGCAAAACAATAACACAAGTTTCAAGTGAAAAACTAGAAATTTAGAATTTGGAACAAAATCCAATAGGGATGAATGCAAAGTTATAAGGCAAACCAATCGTCAAAATGCAAGTTTAAGTTACTTAAAGATTGCAATAGGAAATTATAGTATACAATTTAATAAAAAATAGAGCGAAATTACACTAATAAATCAAGCTAAAAATTCGGTAGAAATTTTAAAAGAACTTCGGCAACAATTTCTTCTTTTCAGATTTCTCTCTATTTTTTAAAGTATGAATAAAATAACAGTTCAACAAAGTTGGACCAGTCTTTGAGACCTGAAGTAAATTCAGAGTAAGTGCAGCGTAATTTGGGGTCTGGAGTAATAAGAAAATACTTAAATAATTTGTTAAAACAGCAGTATGTAAAGTTTATAAGAAATCGCCTCCAGCAAATTCAAGCCTTCTATATTCTTGCGATCGTACATCAGAAGAAAAGCGTCAAGCCCGAATCTTCTGCAAGATTTAAAAAAAGAAAAAGCTCAGGAGGATTTGACAAGGAAAAGAGTGCCGAAACGGTTTGAACTCAAATGCTTAATTGGGAAGCGCGCAATTCAATTAGAGAAATCGGAGGAGGTCCCAGTAAGGGGTATCAACGGCACACACACTTGTCCGCCTCTCCTTATTCCCCTCGAAAGCTTCAAAACTTTACCACCTGTGCTTCCCTTAGCCCTAACTCTTTCTCGACCCTTTTTATCCTTTTCTCTCTCCGCAGAAGCAAAATCTTACAGCGTGGTATCTAACAATTATCATAACCATGCCGACAAACCACAATGCACAATGACAATGACTACTATACCGGTCCCGTGCGGGTGGCCTGCAATAAAAATGTGTTACCACCTAATGGTATAATAATCATTTCATTCCGACCCAAAAGGCTATCGTCAACAAGTTAGTTTTTTTCAAAATTCTAAAGCCTTTTTTTTCGATTCATTTTTTTTCACTTCATTTCAGAGCAAGTTTTCTTGAAATTAGCGCTACTTGTCGACATCACTCAAGCTCTAACAATAGCCACCCCGATTCCCACAGCTCGTGTTAAAGGCTGGTAAGCTGTATGCAAAAGTAGGAGATTAAAAAACCCCTATCACCACCGTTTACCATCTGCTCTATTCTCTTCTTTGGATTTTGGGGAGAAAAAAATCTATATAGAAAAGAGTGCGAAGAAAGGGAATCGCACTTGCGAGCAAAAAAAAAGAATTAGGGTTGTTATTATTGAAATCCAAATAGTTTAACACAGGTGTGTGCACGCGGAATTTTGGAAGTCATAGACGGGATTGCGTGGCAAAGAGAGAGAGTGGAAATGGGGTCTCCCATCCATCACCATTGCGCATTGGTTGGAAACACCTCCTTTTACCTCTTGCCTTTTCGCTTTTCCCAAACATGACTTCCGAGGTTCTCAAGCTTTTCCCCACGTCGACTCTGATATTGATCGATGACATGGCTAAGGTGTTTTATATTACTATTTTTTGTGTTTGACAGAAGACTGAGTTTCATTTTTAGAAGTATGAGCTTGTACTTAAAACTCCTTTAAACTCTAAAATAAACCCATTTAAATTATTGTACAACTTTTAAACTCTCTAGATTCGCTAACAGTTACCTTTTCATATTAGTATTACTAATTCGTTTTTTACGTATATATTCGTTCAATTGGAAGAATCTTCTTCGCTTTGTTCAATCCTAATAATAATTAAGTCTGAGACTCTGGAAGGTATAGCAGTTGACAAGATGACAACACTTCGATGTCGAACTCCAGAGTAAAACTATAGCCGCGTTCGTTTTGACCAAAGTTTAAGCCGACTTAAATGTTTACCCAAGACTTTGTGCTTATAAACGTTCGAGATAGGTAGACTTTGCTAGACTTTGGGCTTATAAGTGTTTTCTTTCGAACGTTCGTAAGCAAAAGTCAAGGAAGTCTGGTAAGTCTAAGCATAAGTCGACGGTGCTAAACGAACGCGGCTAATGTCTATACGCCCGAAGCTCTTACCGTATAATTTTTAGTTCGTTTTTCACTTGTATTAGTTCTGAAACAAATTTGGAGTTGTATTAAACTCCAATTGAAAGTTATGACGTCATTTGGACTGCAAAGTAATCTAACTCAGTCAGATTCGAGTGTTTCCTTTGACGCTGAACTGAACTGACTTTGACTTTGAACTGAAGGTTGAACTAAATGGGCTAAAGGTTTTAAACGAATAGAATGACCGGGTTATAATCTTTTCAGTTTCATAAGAACTCAGGTGAGAAGACCACCTACTGGTGGTGTGCAATTTATACATGTAGTAAAAAAAGGAAGTCTGTCCGGAAATGTAGTCATATCCATCACAGGATTTTTCCTACGCCTTGCCGGGAAGCTTCCGATATATATAAACCACCCCTCACCCTCCACCCTCGGTGAAACTTACTGGCTTAACATATGCTCTATCAAGTTCTAAATGAGGTGGGCTATCGTCCTGTTTGACTGCAACAATGAAACGATGATCGATGAGAAGCATGACTAGAACGTATTTCTGGTCTTGTCTTTCTTAAAACCTTCAATTTCCTTTTCATTGTTGCTTCAACTTTCAACCCCTATCCCAACCACCCTCCCTCCCACAACGCCGTTTCATTTTTTCTCACTTCTGAAATCTTCTCATACAATATTTGAGAATGCTCGACAATGAAAAAATGATCTCCTCCTATCCCAAAATGAAGAATTGATATTTATCATTGTTGACCAACAATGCGTTCCTCTTCTTTTTAACTTAGGTTCGCTCCTCAAACTTTCAGCGGCTCAAGTTTGAGTTCTGTGTCTATGGATGATTCACTTCTTTTGCGTTCACTGTTAGGCAACAATGAGTTTCCTAACTATGTGAAAGTTACTTTAGTGTGTTTGGCTACATGTGCTGTTTAACTTTTGGGGGGTTTGGTAAAACTTTTTTTTGGAGGATAAAAATTGTGAGGAACGGGAGGTTGGACTATGATTATCGGCACGCGTCGCGTGCCCCAAATTAGCCCTGATTTTCCCAGATTTCCCCTTTTGCCTTCCCTGCATTATCGAGGATGATTGACTCTGAACTACGGGGGTGGGTTCAACTTGAGGTCGCGTGGCATCCACCCTTCACCCCTGTCATTACCCTTGTAACCTTCCTTTCCTCTTGTTCACAGTTCACTACAGCTTGTCAACGGCTGACGATGTGCTCTAATAATTGGTTCCGTCTTTTTACCATCTTGATCTCTTTCCATACTTCCGCGTGGAGGCAAATTGACTACGCAAATTCGGTTCACCCTTGAAAAGAAGGGAGGAATGCTTTTGGTTGACGTGAAGAATGTATCTCATCACTGTCGTAAATTACAGGAGTGAAATGCGTTTCGGTCGGGTTAGTAGTAAGAGGCGTTCCAGGACCCCCTTTAAACGTCCTGTATCAGCGTTTGAGATCTGGGGATCTCGTTTTAACTATCTTGGCTTAAACGAATATTTTTTCAACAACAATGAGAAACAAGAAGCCTCATAAAACAGTATAAATGAACGTCAATCACGCCTCCATCACGAAGATTACCACCAACTTATATCTTCATACCCTCCTACCTGTTTGGAATCTCTTTTCTTCAATGTTTAAGGAAAAACTTCTTATCAGAGACTTGCATCTCGGTGGTTACAAATCTTCTAAAATGATTCTCCAACAATGATTTCGGACCAACCCCAGAGGTTTCTACTAAGAAAGTCAACGGAATTTTCTATTTCTTTTTGGGAAAGATGTGGGAATGTTATTTTTGAACAAGTTTTCATTTTTTCCTTCCATTTTCCACTTTTTCACCCCATGAAAGCATTTTTTTGGTAGTGATGGCAAAATAAGGTTTCAGCATCTATAGCTGTTGCCCCGTTTTGCCCGCAACAATGAAAGTTCCTCTCTCTCTCTGGGAAGAGAGTAAAGTTCCACACGCCCTGAACGTGACCAAACGTTTTGCTTAGACTCTGAATTTGGGTTAGCACCGTAACAAAAGAGCTGAGCTAAGAACTAGAAAAGAAAAAAAGGGAATATACCACACACAACTATAGGACTATGAGCATAAACCCTCGTCTCGCTTTGATATACTCCAGTTGCAGAGTCATCCAAGCCTATTATACTCTACCTGCCGTGGTAGTCATCTTGCTGTGGCCTTTTGGTCATGATCGTCTTCTGGATTTTAAAGATTCTTTTTTTTTGTTGGGGGAGACACTATTTATTTATTTTTAGTTCCGTTTTGTTGTAATTCCTCAAGAGATTTCGTAGTAACTGAAACTATGAACATTGGGAAAGGAAATCTTTTGAATCTTTGAAATTTTTAGCCAGTTATGAAACTTTAAATGTTAGACCTTCCCAGGCAACGAGCCCAGCTCACGCCTTAATTTCACAATTAAAAAAATGTTAGACCTTCACGGGCAGTAATGAAACCAAATGAATGTAAATACGCGTAAAGGTACAATTTAGATAAAACTGTTGAGGATATCTTTAATTTAAAATGTAAAATTCAATGCATGCGGTATCAATCAATGAATACGGTAAAATGATAAAAAGGGGTAGTATAAGCAGTGTTGTTTCTATGACACTTTAAAGCAAATTACGTAAAATACACCTAACATTATTGTTACCATTGTAGACGATTTATTCTAGTAATAAATAAAACTTAAGTCGGTTAGTTAGTTAAGTTCAGTTAGTTTTCACTTAATTCGGTTCTATTTACACGGTCTTGTACAAGAAATAACATTCCTCCATCATGGAAGAAAACAATTCACACAATTCAGAGATTCATTTTAGGTCAAATCCAAAGAAAGTTTAGACAGAAAGACTAGTTCATTGGGTTTCTTCTTTTTCTTTTAATCGCCAGAGCTTTCAAAGGATTTCAAAAAAAGGAAACATTGCAATTGGAATCCGGGAACTTTTTGTGCGGATCCGGTGACGTCACAAGGTTCAGTAGCGATATGTTCATAGTTCCGGGCCTCTAATCGATCTCAAACCGCTGTCGTTAGAAGAAGATCCGTCGTTTTCATCTAAAGTAACTCTTTTTTAGTGTTGAGCATGTTTCGAGTCAGGTAATTCTGCGGTCGTATTTCAGGTTGTTACCTTGGATTTTGTACGAGTAAAGGAATTGTAGACTGTAAGCGTGCTGAGTATCGGAATCGATTAAACGTTTAGTGGGTCCGTTGCCATGGCTATTCAAACCCTCTGACTCGGCCAGTACGTTATGGTGGCCCTGGTTGTTGCCAGTACTTCGATTTCGCGTTCCAGAGTGCGAGTTTTTGCTCTGGGGATTAGCTGATAAAGTGTTGGGGTGATTGTTGTTGGAGTTGACGTGCTTTTTGTGCCGAGCCCGCATGTTTTGGAACCACACTTGCGTGACGCGTTTGGACAAGCCCGTTAAGGCGGCTATCCGTTCCAAGTCTTGGCCGTCCGGATTGGAATCGAGTAAGAAGTTCGCTTGCAGAATCTGCAATTGCTCCTCTGAAAACGTTGTTCGCACACGTTTACATTTCCCTCGACCATTACCTTCCGGATCCGTTTCTGTTGACAACCGCAATGATTATAACGCTTCAATCTTAAAATAAATATTTACAAATATTCGAATATTTACAATTGATATTCACACATTTAGAAACGATTTAAATTAAGATATTTTCTTAACAATTCATTTGGTTTGTTAACTCATTTGATTCGATTAACGCTTTACGATCATGCAGTAGGTAAAGCTAGTGCTAGTAACTAGTTTTCATTGTTGATCTTCATCCTAACTTTACATTTACGATTGTGCATGTACTGTACAGTACAGTAGTCTAAAAAAACACGACCCCAACAAACCATACTGTCCTAATGGTCCGCAACGGCGTGTCTGGAAACAGTGCTGCGAATAGCCGTGCGAATAGCCCTAATGCTGTTTCATAGTGCTGTTCCCAGACGCACAGTTGCGGGCCATTAGGCGATACGGTTTGTTGGGGTCGTTTTTTGTAAACGTACTGTACATTAACAATTGTCTTTGGTATAAAAACTGAGCTGGAACCTTCTTTATGCAGTGTAGGAAAATAAAAAAAAATTCACTGTTGCCTACTATGGACGCATGGCGTCACATTGGAAGCGTTTTTCATTGTAGCAGCCGACAAAAGCAAACTTGACTTTTTTCATTGTCAGTTAACGTAGAAACGGTTTGATATTTACTGGTCTTATAGACAATATGGATCCCTTGGAAAGTTAAAGATGTGTGATCTCTGTGACTGTTGGCCGGACTATTAATGATGTTTGATGATGTTGATTCATGGAATGCGGGCAAGGAATGTTATTCAAGTGGCTTTTGCGGTCGTGTCTCCCCCCCCCCCAACAAATATGCAAGCAAAGCAGGTACATAAACTATGTGTAATCTAAATGGCGTTAGGTTTACTTCTCTCTACGTTCTTTCTTTGAGGAGTTTGTTGCGGTTGGCATATAAGACCCGAGACGTGTGACAAAGCGGCGCTCATTCGTCATGTCGAGCGGCAACGCAAACGTGCAACATGGGCGACAATGAGCCCCAGCAATGATCCCCCGCTGCATTAGGCACCTTCTCCCATATTATTTGGCAAAAAGATGACCAAGAGTCCGTGAAGAAATAAGAGAAATAAAAGTGATAGAGCGAGAAAGAGAGAAATAGGAAGAAAGAAAAAGAGAAAAGTCTTGGAGAGTCTATATAGTTTTGAAAGGGGAGGGGGGGAGTCAAAGTAACCTTTGGAAAAGCTTTTGGTGAAGATTCCGAATCCCCATAAGAACCGTTTTGTGAAAAAGGTGTATATAATCCCCAACAAAGACTTGATTTAGGGACTTGGCTTTGGCGCTCTTGAAGGGGTGACACATTACAAGAGCATAGAAAGAGCAGAAAGAGAAGAGAGTTAGAATGTGGGCCTTGTGTAGCAAGTCAATGCTTTATGAACTCGTATACTCGTAGTCTCTCTCGCTCCTCTCGTGGTCGTATAGCAATGAACATGAACATGGCAGGCAGCAACATCCCATGTTCTATAGTATTGCTTCATTAGCTATGGTCTATAGTCCCATTGCGGGTTTGACTGGTTTTTGGCGCGGTTTTAAGGGGGTTTCACACACATACAAGGGGGATTTAAGGGTTCACAAAACTCGGATGGTGTTAGCCATAAGCCACTTGAGGTTAGGAGACTTGAAAAGAGTCCGTGAAGGAAGAAAAGAAACTCTACAAAAAGAAAGGGGAAAAAAGAAGCGCAGTGGGGAGGAAATTATGGGCCCAAAACAGGTTGTTATTATGTCATTTTCGGTTTATTTATTTCGCTAACGCAGACTCCTTCGGTTGTAAAGACCGCCGCATGATCTCGAGTCTCCCTTTTGAGATTTTGTTTGGCATTTTTTTT
This sequence comes from Lepidurus arcticus, assembly GCA_003724045.1. Lineage (NCBI taxonomy): Eukaryota > Metazoa > Arthropoda > Branchiopoda > Notostraca > Triopsidae > Lepidurus > Lepidurus arcticus. The sequence goes on along the minus strand of RJJA01000273.1, from coordinate 30,699 downwards.
TTGTTTTTTTTTTTACAAAACGGCCACATATTTTTGGGAATCAATTTGAAATGAATTGCGGCAAATTTGTAGGAAATTTTAATGACAAATCCAATAACGCATGGACTTAAAAAGTTATAACATTGAAATTTCAACTTGAAATTCCAATGTGATTTACAATTTTATGATCCTAGCCTTAAAACGTTAAAGACTGTAGGATGTAAAAATCCCTCCATTTGACTTAGAATCTTAACTATCATTGTTTTTGTGCAGAACGAGTCTTTATTCATATTAGTTGACTGCATTGAAGAATTACGTAGAAGGTGAGTCTTAATACTTATAAGATTACAATTAGGAGTTTATAATTTCGTACTTCTGAAATGATATATAATGATTTATGGTTAATAATGATAATATACTATAACGGTATTATTTAATAATAAATGATTTATAGTCACTTTATAAGTATTCATTCGAATAGTTATTGCACAGCGTTTTAAATAAATTATATTAAAAGTTGTTTAATTGAGTTAAAACTAATAGTTTGGTAAGAATGTGGTGGTTTGAGACTTACCGTCGGAGGAAGTGGCGTCGGCGGCGTCGATGCCATCCATGTAGTGAGCTTTGCAGAGGACTCGGCCTTCATGGAGCGCGAATTCTTCGCCGGTGCTCAGTTGTCGTCGACAAGCATCACAGGCAAAGCAGGCTAAATGGTACACGTGTTCCCTAGCGCGGCGAACCCAGTCCGTTGCAGAAATACTGCGCCCACATCGCGCACAACGAGCTCCAAACGTCCTTTAAAACGCAAGAAACCCCCCGAATGAAAAGCTTAACGTCAGTAACAGTTTCAGGTATTTTTAAAAAGTCACACAATGGAGCCCAAAGGACACTATTTAGATTACTATTGTGTGTTGAAGAAGAGGAACAAGAAAAGAGACTTGACGTTTTAAGTCAACAAAACGTATTTCAGACCACACACATGGTCGCTTTCGTTGCATTTTTTATTTTTATTTTCTAATTTTCTCCCACATGTATTAATCTCTTGAATTAGGTATCGAGAGTTTGCAACGTGTGTAAGTTTTTATCTTGGAAAGTATGGTGAATATCGCAAAAAAAGAGAATTTCCGAAATGCAAACTACAGAGAAAAACATCTAAGAAATGAAGCTCCACATATTAAAGCTGAGAAAGAACTCGAGAAAAGCGTGTAAGAGGTCGTAATGAGCCTTTTAAATTCTGTATAGTTACCTATTATAGTCCTGTTTGCAGTAAACATGTCCAGCGCGTAGAAAACAAGACGGTTGAGCGTCCAAAGGTGTCCGGCAAATTGAGCAACGCAAACAAGAACCATGCCAGCAACCCCCGCTGCCGCTTACCTTGCCCACGCCCAACAAAGAAATCCTTCATTAACATTTCGGTCACAAAATTTCCTACTTAGCTCTCTTACAAAATTTACAAATGTAATCCACGCAAATAAAATGATACTATAAAATACTAAAAAACACAAATAGATTAACTTAATTTAAAACTTACGAAAACATAAGCATGACATACATAACAAGAGCATATAAGAACCACACACAGAAAACACACAGGAACAGATACCGTAAGCATTTTCACAAAGTCAAATAAGAATCACACTCTAATTACAAAAATGGATATAAATAAGTGTCAAAGATTCAATCGAATTTAAGTGGTTAAGTACCTGGATTAGGAACCTGTCTGTGATGGTTTCGCCACAAGAACTACACGTCACCGAGGAAGAAGCGAAATTCGTACGTAAATCTTCCGGTGGGAGTAATTCGGTGGTACACGGACTATGAGCGCACGAATCGGTGGTTAACATCGGTGGTTCTATTTTAATGGCCACGGGCGAAATTATACTCCTTAACGTGGTATTGCACTGTGGGGATGCACTGGCGGAATTCGCCATTGTAGTGAATTGTAAACGCTTATATATCTGAATTTCTGGAGGCCACTTTGAATTTCTGAGATTTCCGTTAATTTCTTTTTTTTTCGCTTGAAAGGGAGTTTGAATAACGTTGCAGGGTTAGACTATAGTGGTTGACTGCCAAAAAGTTGCCAGCTAAGGAAGAAACATCCGGTGTGGGTCTTTTCCACACATGGGTATGCCGCGGAGTACACAAATGGGCGGGGCTTACGTTGCGCAGTAAGCTTCAAGCTGCGTTTATAGAACTGAAAAGGGCGGACCGAAAAGGGCACAGATTGTCTCTCAATGGCTCCATGATCGTGCTCACGATCCTTTTCCGTCTGTTTCTCACCGATGCGTGACCGAGACGCGTCGTTTTCATTGGTTCTCCCGGCTCCCTAAATCGCTCCTTTTTCCCCACGGAAACTTTTGCGCATGGCACTTGTTTCCCTCAAGTCATCATCAAATTTATTATTCTTTATATGCTCTTTCTTTGCTACTATATTTTTAAAAAGCTTGGAAGAAACCAGACGACCGGAAGAAATAATTATACTTTTCTAGCTTTTTTCTTTCTGTTTTCTCTCAGTCTGACTGTCAGTAGACGTATATGCCATATACATTTGACAAACAAATTCTCCTTGAAAAAATATCCAAGTAAAAGTTATCTAGCCTGTGCAAAAGCAACACACTTCAAAATGTTAAATATTCTTTGAAGGTTCAATGTTTAAATCAATGGTTCAATGTTGATCGAAACTTTGAAACTTGACATTTGAAAGACTGCTACAATATTACTATTACTATTACAATAAAGACCTATTGAACTAGGTTAAATAAGCGCGTAGAGTTTATTCAAGCCCCTAGAAGCAGTTTTAAGCTTCTCTAGCTCAGAATTACAGTCACCGAGCGTGTGACCGTAATTCACTTGCATGTAAATTAACTAAGACATTACGAATGTAATTAGCAGATTCTATTAGGCATCTGAGCAACAATAATAGTATGAAAATTAAGGTTCATTTGAATTGGAAACTTTCATTTTACGTATACTCCCATCAGTTAAAACATAAACACGGTTAAGCTTTTCAATTCACGTTCTGTTCAAACATGTATTCACTTCAAATTCACATAATTCAACAACGTATAGCTAAACCCAAGAGTATCAACGAAACTCATTTAATACATAATGAGTAGTTTAACACAACGTTCAGTCCATGTCAGTTTTAACAAAAATTTGAATTCTCACGAAAAGTTCGGAATATTCCAATTTTCCCTGGATTTATTAAGTATAAACTAAACTGCTTGTCGGTTTCCCACTTCAACAGTTAAAAAGAAAGGAGCAAAAAACATCCCGCCAGATTTACACGCAAAAAACGATACATCTCTCTATATATATATTTACTCGAGTAGGAGAGAAAAGAGGTAGACGAGGAAAGGATATGTTTGAGTTGGCGACGTGAAGAGAGCCGTCAGGTCAATTAGCCCTATTGATGAGGCCACTGCAGGGGGTTGTGTATGTGTGGCACCCAGGTACACTGAAAAACCGGCAACCGGCGCCCACGGCTTGTCATGATGGGCATTACAACAACTGTTTCCCCCTCTTTCTTCTTCAAGCACGATTTGAAGCTTCCCAAGAGTTTGACTTTGATCATATTGCTAAAAGTGTCTGTTTTGTGTGTCTAAGTCTTTATACCGCGAGATCCGATCGGGGGACTCGGTCAGCTCAGCCGTGACGACGTTGTTTTCTTTGCCTATTGTATATTTATCCGAATTTTTTTCTTTCATTATTTTCTTATTTTTTTTTCGGTGTCTTGCTGGTAACCAACGTGGCGGTATAAGAATGATTAAGTTGATTTTCAATGCCGGATTTATTCATTTCTTGGACTTTTACTTTTTGCTTATCTCTTTTTTCTTCACAGATCAGTTTCCGAATATGGACAAGCGGGATTTTTGGAAAATGCAACCACGATACAACAATGCGGAAGAAAAAAGGAATGGCGCAAAATGGGACGTTTTGTTGCTTTAGGAAAACTCACCACGCTTTTAAATTACATTTAGCGAAAAAGTGAGACGGTTTTTGAAAAATTAGGAAGACGAGGCACTTGGTGACCATTAGAGTAGACCTTAGGTCGATTTTGAGGCCAATCGTAGCTGATTGGCACAATCTAGGATGATATGCACGTCCATAATAGGAAAATTCTGCAACGTTAAGAACAATATTAATAATAGTAACTGATTTAATTCCTTATACTTAGAACATAGGTACAAAGGAAGTACTTGGAAGTACGAACCTGGAGGAGCTTGAGATTATGAGGGAAATCACCGTTAAGTAACCGATCCTTAATGAGTCTAAACAAAATAACCAAAGATTTTTTTTACTAGGTTTTCTTCTTATTTAGTAATTATTTTGAGCGAAATTTACGTCATCATCGCACAACAAACGTAGAGTAAGAAATCGAAACGGTGAGTATCGCCAAATAAAGAGTCCCAAATCCGCAAAATTTCAGGTAAATTAAACTCCTGGGATAAGAGCAATGTAATCCACCTAAACAATTTTTTTCGATTAAGTGCTATTTTTGGGTCAAAAGTTTTTTTTACCTAAACGAAAAAAATTGGGGTTCCAATTCCTGTTGACGTAATCGATTCCATACTTGGGGTTCGCACTCTTTAAGACGCCCCATTAGCTTATCCATCATACCATTAATACCAGTTTCGCTCTCATCGAGGGTTTTAATGAAGAAATCTCGGATTTCACTCATTAATTGAGTAAAACAAAAGAAGCAATCTGCCTCAGCATGCTCTAAATTAAATGTGAAACATTATGAGTTGCAGAAGATTGAGTTTTGGAAAGCGTGGCAAACCTCTCCAAGTCGGATCAGGATCTGAAGCAAAAACGTAGTAAATCGGTCCAATAATTTCATTCATGCCTTGGACGTAACTTTGTCCAGGATTAAGTTTCGCATAAATAAACAGAATCCGCTCGATAACTTCCCAGTGAGCTTCATGACCAGGTGGCAAAGGGACGTAGTCCTCTGCAGCTTGTTTCCTTGTGCACGCTAATAACTACAGGAGAATTATAAAACAAAGAATATATGTAAAATTAATAGGCATTAACGTGATGATATACGGAAAATTTACTTTGCTAATGCCTAAGCCTTTTCGCTGGACGTTTGAAGCTGATAAGGCAGTGTGCTGGACTCGCTGGTGCAAGCGTTTGCCTTCTCCATTTCCTTCACTGACTATTGCTTGGCAAGGGAAATCTGTAGCTTGCTGAAAGAAGGAAATATCAGGACACAAACGTCTAAAAAAGATTTAAAAAAAAATTGTAATTACATTTTCTTTAGAGTTTGAATAGGTGGATTTCCTTACCGTACGTCTTTGTCGATTTGAGAGAGAACTTCATTGTCCTTGAAGAACGTTTGCCATTTACTTTCGGGATTAGGATTTAAAGGATGATCCGCTAAAGTTACGTCTATTCGGTTTGATTCTGGTAGCTGACAGCCCAAGGGCGTAACCACCATCTCTTCTGTAAACATAGAAACGCGGTAATAAACTCTTCAGAAGCTTCAAAAGAAAAATAGGCTTAACTGAACCTTAAAAGAGATTTTGAAATTGTTCAAGAAATTAATTTCTAACGAAAAGAGTTTTGCTCAGGAAATAAGCGTCTTAAAAGGAAAACTTGGTGGTAGTATTTAACCTATGAATTGGTGGTAAAGTTGTCTTTTCTTCTCGAGTAAACATTTCCATGTACTATGTTCAGGTGGTAAGTAATCGAGGAGCAGTTTCCAAGCCAACGACCGAAAACCAGGTTCATCTGGTACACCTGAATTAATAGTTTTGATTATTAATGTACTTTATATGTTAACTGAAAGACTGATTATATTTAGAAGATGGGAATTTAGTAGTTTCTTCATTTGACCTGATCTGTAGCAGAAGTTTTTGAGTTGGTGGAGATCGATAATGTCCTCTCCCAGAATGACTTGCAATTGTTTCACTCTTTAAAAAAAATGTAACAAATAATATATACATTATAACATACACACTTTTACTAATCAAAAGGGATACATAGGAAATGAATTTACACGTACTTATCTTTATATGAAGCCATTCACGTGATATATAGAAAAGAATTGACTTAGACTTAGTTCTTTTAATACAATTAATTCCGAATGTTATCACGCGCCCACTTACGCACAATGGTAAACACACAGAACCGCCTCCAATAACAAGGTAAACAACCAATGAACACGCAAATCGGGTAAGCTAGCGTCGCGATACGATGTCATTAATTTGACGATTTCGATTTGTACAGTTCCTTCCGTATCGCGATAGAATGGGAAGGCAAACAATCTTTCGTAAAAACTGTAGAAGATTCAACAAGACGACAGGTTCGACTGTCGAATAAGCTGTGCCAGGAAGGTGTTGTTGTAGAGTTTGTGAGATATGGTGTTTTGTGATAGCGGTAGGTGGCCTCGTGGTTGTGTGGTCCATTGGTTACTGAATATAACAATAGGATTGGGTTAATGGGAAACATGAAATGTGTATTTCCCTGGGTACTATGCATGGAGGTTTTATCGAATAGAGTTGACAGAAGTTCAGTTTCTTATAGACTCTCTTGTCAGAGTTTTCTAAGCCTTAATGCAAATGCGTAGGGAGGAATTATTCTATTTTGGCCACGCATATATAGTCTATAGCTTACATGCTACTTATTGCAGCCAATGAGGAACTTCTATACTTTTAATAAGGTCCGAAGGGATTATCTGTAGCGTTCTCTTAGTGATTAGGAGTTAAATTGTTTCAAATTCGTTGGCAAAATTTGTCTAATTATTTTTTTATTTTAAATAGGATTGAAGAGCACTGCAAAAGAAGCGGAGAACTGGCGTGGATGAAAAGCTGGTGCATGATACAATTTGAAAAGGTCGCGCTTGGGGTATTCCTTCTGAAGTTACGCAAGAAGCGTTGAGCAGCTCCTCTGCCATGATGCGCAGGTGAGTAACCTTTGTATTCACATGCAGTAACGTTTGGTTTGTTGGAGTGTTGTTATTTTTTCATTGTTTACGATTCTATGTTGTGCGGCGTCATAGGAATCAGTGTTCCGGAACTTCTTTTTTTCCGGAACGTCGTTCTCTATCGTTCTTTTGTCAACTTCTGTCGCTCCGTTCCGTTCTATTTTGGCAAAATTTTCAAAAGAACTAGTTCTGAACGGCCGTTCCGCCTCACCT
>RJJA01000273.1:0-14728 GCA_003724045.1 Lepidurus arcticus | reverse complement strand
ACTTCAACTTCCCAAAGTTGACATTCGTCGTCGGCAGACAATCTTGAAAACACCGCGGAATTGAAGAAAGGTCACCAAGAGACCAGTTAAATGCTTCCATAGACGGAACCTTTCTATCTGGTTTCTAGTTTCTTCATTAGAGGCTTCCAAAACCGGTTGAGGTTACCTTCTTGCGTCATTTTCCCAAAAACACATCTTCTATAATTCAAAATAAATGACAACAGAATTAGTTTCGGGGGAAAAGTGTAAAAACGGACTTAGCCAAACAATCTGCATTAAAACTCCATTTTCTGGCTCCCAATACTAATTTCTGAAACCTACGCACAAGCGAAGCTCCCTCCGCTCAAACTCAAGAAATTTCCAAAATGTAAAAAACATAAGTTTGAATTGCCCCACAAAACGAACACAGACGAAAAGCACCCTGTAGAAGTGAGTAATATACGAAAAATAGTCCCTATCTGAAAAACTTCAAATGTGTCTTTTCTCGGTGCCTGTATAGGCGTAGAGACGTAGCGAGAGAAGAGAACTTAAGGGGTGGGAGAGACGAAGAATTTTCCCAAAGTCGACCAGGTGCAGTCCCCTTTTGCTTAGGCATTCGTACGACCCAAACCTTCCGAGTGTTCTTCCTCACTTATTCTCGCGTTCTCATGAGGGTCCTAGAAAAAAAGAACAGATAAACACGTAAAAATGTAATTTCTACAAAAATTAAGCTACTTAAACACTTAAAACCAGACCATATTCCATGACCACATTACCAATTGTAATGTCTTAATAATTATTTCGACTGCTGATGGCTTATTTGATGAAAAAGTAGTAAAATGACATAAAATGAACTTTCCGGTTAGGGGAAAGACAGTAGAAAGCCACTTTGGAAGAAGAGAAAAAGTCTTACTCGAACGAGTGAACACTTGGATCCCCCAAAACAGCAACAATCTCCGAAAAGATGGCAGGATCGCAGACGGAGGACTAAGGGGCCCTAACGGAGCGAAAGCCTGTAAAAGAGATGGAAGTTTCGTAACTAAAAACTGCCAATATCTAAATTTAATAGAAAAAGAAACTCAGCCAACAATGTCCACAGACGAAACTTCTACCCCTGCCTGCAGCGTCTTCGCGTTCTTCAGTCGAAGCATGTTCTTCAGTCCCACAACCCGTTTGACCCCATGACCCCAGAAAAGTTTTCGTTGCTTTTGCCATTTAATACCTATTGCAAGGTACAACGATAACATTTCTGCACCCAGTAAGTTAAAAGTTGAGGCAAAAGACCTAAACGAAAGTGGAGGGAAAGGACCACACAGTTAACACGTTTTTAACAATATAACTGTTTGTCCCCACATAATAAATATAAAAGGGACAATACTTAGCAATACCGTTCATCCTTAAACACAACTTTAACACAGTCTAACGCTTTGACAAGTTTAACTTGAGTCACGAGAAAAATACGTCATCCCACCCGACTAGACAAATCAACTTGGCGGACCAGGGCGGGGGCAAAAACGTTCGCTGGAGCTTTGAGCGGGACCGGCTATAGCCGCCATGCGGGAATTTTTAATATTACGTTTTTAGCCGGAAAATTAATAAATTTGTTTGCACTGATAATCTTTTAAATCCAAAAACGGGGTTACCCTCCGGGAGTGTATCTTTGTTACAGTAAAGAGGATTAAGGAATTTAGAAATTTAGAAATGGCTAAAATCGGATTTTGAACATTTTCGTGAAAAAAAAAGGATAAACAAAACCTTCGTCTAACTAGAGGAAACGGAAGGCAGAATATGGTAACTTCACACTAGTTGTTAATTGAATTAATGGCAATATGTCGCCAATGGGAGCGAATAAAATTGAAAGCATTCGAAAAATTGCTCGAAATATACTGACACTTACCCCCGGGAATAATGTCGAAAATTATCAAAATTGTTACTTTTAATTAACAAAATGTGATAATATGCAAGCTAATTACATAATACTTAAGTCTGTTTGCTTTTCAGTTTGGTAAATGTCGGGTGGGAGTCGAAAACTTTGAATAAAAGGGTAGCAAATTACCTGTCGCGTAGTCACAAAATGTTCTGTTCACGTCTGTTCACAAAATGGCTTGTGGGATTAATTCCGTCGACTAGTGGCGGCGAGTGTCTACAGAGGGCTGTATCCAATGGCCAGAGACCCTGGCAACATTAGCAACGAGCAACGTGATTGGGCAACTGCGCTGGGTGTTTTTTTTTTAATTCCGTATTCTAGCATTGTGCGTTTTAGCAATGCTATCACCTCCCCAAAAAATGAGTAACTGTACAAACAACAAATAACAAGTAATTGCACACAACAAATGCGGTAGGAACGAAAAATGTGGAAAGTCCACGTCTCCTAATAGCCACATTTGGGAATTAAGCAAAAAAGCTTGCAATTGCTTAAAACGATGGAGAAATATAAATAAATATTCGTTTACATGTATAAATAAATAATTGATAAGCCAAATCCAAAATAACGTCATAAGAACGAGAGCTGCGACTAAGAAGGACGGACCTATTTTATTCCTTTTATTATTACGGATCTATTATATTATATTAATTAGTTAAATACATTTTAAACTATCTTTCCTTACTCTGATACATAAATCTCTCACGTGGCACGTCATGTTTTCACTCAGCTTCATTTGCATAACAGGCGAAGAAGAAAAGGATGTCTCTCCTAAAAAATTCCAATAATAATTACCAACTGGAGTAAGCCAAAGGTGAAAAAGAATAACCCAGCGGCATCTATTTGAGCTTTTCAGCCCAGATTTCACAAAATCGTCCGTTTTAGACGTTAGAAAACGCCTACACGCCCAAACACGTTGAACGAAACTTCGCACTGGAAACACGCATAAACTCCACAAAGAAGCAAAATTATGCTTATAAATGAACAGGACTGTTGTTCGTAGCCACAAACAGTAAGTTACGCAAATTCAAATATTACAAATATTATAAAAGTTTTGCATTATAATAGGTTCTATCAAACATGTAGCTTCTTCGGCTTTGCGAGCGCGACTGAACCCCGACACCGCCCACACGTTTTATTATTGAAACTAGCACCATCTAGGGAACATGTCTGCAAACACTTGACAGCTCTTTACTCCGCATACCTTTTTTGTTTATTACTATTATTTATTAATTTTAATTTTTGTTTCTCTCCTCTAGTTTATTTTCCCCTCTATTGTTTTTCTCTTTTTAGCTGGTGTATTTCTCTAGTTTTTTTTATTTATTTAGTTTCCCTGTATTACTACAGGATACATGTCTAATAGTGTACTTTCTCATTTTCTTTTCAAAACCTGGTTCGTAGGAGTTTACAGGTTTGTTGGTGTTTTTTAATTTTCAAAAGCAATCCACTTCATCTGTTTCACTGCAGTCATCTATTGACAAGAAGCTTCCGTCCCTGTTCACGCCTTCGGACATCCACTTGTCCAGCTTATTTGACAGTTAGACCTGTCGTCCTGTTCAAACTGATGTCCCACTGACTCAGTACTGGGGCGCACAGAGTGCTCCACTGGTGTTGCACCGGTTGCTACTGTAATTTTAGATTCCTTCTCATGTATTTCTTATTCTTTCGACATCGGTGAACCGCAAATTAGTTGCTAACCTTTTTATAACAAATAAATAATTAAAAACGTTAAGCAAAAATAAGTGCGAAGGTCATGTACTATATGCTATATTTCTCCAGCGTCAGTCTCGTCTCCATAAGGCGTATCACAGAAAAAGCAACTGGCAAAGCCTGGTGCCCCCCTAGTCAACTCAATTATTCACGCGTCCAAGTCATCACTAACAAAGAAAACAAACATTACACATAACAAATTTCCATGCAATCCTTACAATAATCAAGCAAAAAGCTAGGATTTTACATTGAAAAAATAGAGGAGCAGCCCTCCGAGAAACTCGACATTTGAAATTGTCCTGACTCCTCCACTGCATCCAGACTAGGACCCAACGGGTTCCAAAATCGCACATTTTTTTAGTGTCCAACGATAAGAGAATTGCCTCCAACGACCATCCCCACTTCTATCTCAGGCGATTTCTGCGACAATTTTGCATGCCATGCCCAGTTATCCGATTTCAGCTTCCCTTTACTTCCCATTGGCAAGATTCGATTTTTCGCGAAGCTACTACTCGTCTCGCCGTTCGCAAACGACGGACTTCTCTTCATCCCAATGCCTGCGTTAGGTCCTGTTAACTGCTGGAGCTCTTGGGATGTCATCAAATTAGGTAAGGAGCGTTTTCCTTCTCGTTTTTTCCGTCTATGTTGCTTCTGCCAATTTTCAGAAGGCGGTTCCCTACTCGGGCTTGTCTCACGACTGCCTTTTGGATTGCTAAAGGCCGAATCACAGCTTGAAGCTAAACTAGGCGAAGGGGAACAGTCTATACAGTCCATCAGAGTCATTGAAGGCAACGTCACAGACAATAAGGAAGTACTATCTGTAAATACAAAGTTAAGAAAATCGTTCAAAAAGTTTAAAAAACGAAGTAATTTTAAAACCTAGAAATTTACCTGAAGTATTGTTGAGTAAATCTTCCAATCGCGAACGCTCTCCCAATAAGGGTCGGTCGTTTAGCTTGTCAGGGGAAGGCTGAGGAGTATGCCAGTGGATAGTAGGACTAACTGGGCACACGGCTTTCACTTTCCTGAAGCAAATCCATCCTACGAGACAAACAGTAACCACTTCTACCACTGCTAGGAAGGCGTGTCCTTGGAACAACTAAAAGAAACAATAATAAGTACAGAGTTAGCTTCTTATACTTAGATACATTAAAAAACCTTCAATAAGTTAGCAGTCTTACCATCCATCGTACGTTCTCCTTTTCTTCTTCTAAGGAGGTCAGATGCAAGGATATAGCTTCTAATTGCTTCTGCAAGACCATATTTGAGCCAAAATGACGCTCTTCCTGCTCACCCATCCGTTTTAGGGTCTCATTCAAGGTTAACAACGTCCTGTTTAACGTCTTCTGCATATCGTCAACTTGGCGTTTGTATCTTCGGCTCAACTCCTCTAAATATTGACTACTTAATGACATATTACGCTCCAGGGCCTAAAAACAACACACAAAAAACGCCATAGATTAATTTAATAATCTTTAAAACCCCAAAATTCACAACTAACATCAAATGACCCTACACCCCCTAAAATAACATTGAAAAATAAGCTTTACTTTTATCCTGTTGGCTAACCGCATAAAGACCGATTCCTTTTGTCCCGCTCCCCCAGACGTAACGGATGCCAAGTTAACGCCTTTGGTATCTTCCAAAGGAGGGGCTTCTGTCGGCGTGGCTTCGGTAGGCGTGGCCACCAAATCCGCCACTTCCGACAACAATCGATCCAAAGTCATCTCAGAAACGTTGAGCGTGGCTAGTTTCGCCAATTCCGGGCTGGTAGTAGCCAGACTTGGCTCCAGAACCACCGAAACGGTCGAAGTAGGCACCAACGTAGGGGGCGGAGCCTCTATATTGCCTTCTTGAGCCCAAATCGCTGAATTCGTGAGCAAACTCGCATTCTCTTCCCAGTTTTCCTCTTTAATGGATTGATTTAGAGTCGTTTCTGGGTCCACTTCCTCCAAATGCTGCCAAACGGAAACAACCACTTCAGGTTGATAGCCGGCGTAGTTGCAGAAAGCGAGTAAGACGTGTTTGCCAAACATGACCTGCATAAACCGTGCTTTCATCACGGACTGGCTCACAGTGCATGGTTGGAAAGTGTGAGAAAGTTGCACTAAGAGCTCCTCTTGGCACTCCAAGACTTTTGTGACTTGGTACAGCAAATCCGAGGAGCAGTTGGGACAGATTGGAACGTAATTGAGAGAAAGGCAGGCTGAAGACTCCAGGCTAACGGGACCTACTTCCGGTGGCAGTTGAGACTCGCTTTGATTGGACGAATGGTGACTTTTCACCAAAACTTCGGCTGCTTTCTTCACGATGCTTAACACAGCATCCTTGGCCGAGCCAAACAAATTTTTAGGCTCCACGTCAGCTTTACCATTTTCTATACCAGAAAGATTCAATTAATATTACCCGTCTACGCAACTAAAGTAAATCTTAGAATAAGGAAAGTTATTTTAAGAGCCAAAGAAAGTAAATTTAAAAGTCCAAACTCAAATTAACCTTCAAAGAAGATCATTCTAAAAGCGAAGGAAATGATTTCACGATAAAAGAATCAACTTAAAATTAGGAAAATAGGTTAAAATAAGAAAATCTATTTGAAATGAGACAAAATGAGCCTACCAAGCATTTCTTCTTCATCTGCGTCTTCGGTGTCTCTAGGATGATCTTCTTCATGGTTCAAAACTTCATATTCGCTCGTTCCATAGACCCTGAACAAGGAAATGGGACAATAATGTTCCGTTCCATAATGACTCAACAATTCCACCTAAGAAAACCATCAAATTTCAGTAAGTGACCCACAATTTCAAATTCGATTATTCTTACCTTCACAAACTTTCCAAAATGATCCTGCTCAGGTGTAAAACCCTGTAAACTACGCTGGTCAGATGCTACAAAGTTGCCCAGTACCGCCCAATCACGACTAGGGTATCTATCCGATATAGAAACTCGGAATTCCTTTGGCGAGGAAGAAAACAATTCGTAATTTGCCAACTCAATCTACCAAAATCACCAAAATCATTAAAATAGTCGCAAGATTCAAGCTATTTTTTTTTTTTTTTTTTACTTTTCGAGCTTGGATAGCTTCACACAACTCCAGTACGAAAAAGATCCGCGCAGTACATGCCGATAAAAAATATTCGTCTGCTGAAGGGTCCAACACAGCGCTCACATGCTGAGCTTCCGCATTCGCTGCCAAGATTTTCGCTCCACAATCCGGCGATGCATAATTCTTCTGGCGCAGTTTAGGCGCTGGCGTGACTTTAACTGCGCTGGCAGGCGTTAAACTCCCGTTACTCACTATAAAAACGCATAAGTATTAAAAATTCGAAAACCCAAACAATTATCGGTTACAGAAATATTTTTAAAAATCTGATCCATGGAAAATCTAAGAATTTATAAAAACTAGATAAAGTATCAACAACTCCAATAAAATAGGAAGATTCTCAACAATCCATCCACGACTCGAAAATTCTCAAGAAATAAAGATGATCTCAAAACTAATGCAATACAAAATGTTCTTGAATCTTTCCATTAAGCTTTTTGCTTTCGAATTACTTTTGAGAATTATGCAGATTGCTTTGATTTTTACCTCCTTTTTCGGCTTCTGCGAGTACTTTCTGGGTCCATTCCGAGAAGGACGGAATATCATCATGTGGATTATCATCACTTTGATTAAACTGAACACTTTCTTCAGTTTGTTGAGGTGTTAAAGCTTCCAGATTGGGCACCGACTTTTTTAACTCTAATAAAAGTTGATATTCTTCGATTGTGCTGTTCGTCAGCACCTCTTCTTCCTCCCCTTCTTCAAGAAAATCCACTTCCCGAATTTCTTGCAGCGGCAGAGGGTCCGTATGAGTTCCCACCTCGATTAAATTCGCTTCCACTTCTCCCATTTCATCAACTTCAGCCAATTTTTGAGCACGACTCTCCTCGGATAAACTTTCTTTTCCATTTTGCGTTGGGATATTCGCACCATGGTCGCTGAGCACCTCACTTAATGTCACGCCTTCCACGCTCACCCTGTCAGAATAAAAAACAATAACAATTTTAATCAGTCTTAGCCTAATTAGCGTACGAATAACGCCCCAATTCGTCCTATCAAATTTCAAGCCCTTTGTTTCACTAACCTAATTTTGAAGTTAAAACGTGTATCATAGAAAAAACAAGTGACTTGTGTTAGTTATCACATGGTAGATTGAAAAATGAATTAATTAATTCCCTTATATGCAAATGCGTGCACTTGACACCGAAGCATACCTTAGGTCATAGTTTAAAGTCGGAAGGTGCCACAGATACAGAAGAGTCACTATAAACACTAGATCAACTCGCCAAAAACTTCCCATCACTTTGAAAATCTTCAGTTCAAAAATTGGCAAAAATTTACTTAGTTCTAAATTAAGTCCAAAATATGTCTGACCCATTCTATTCCTGAAAATTGACTGAACCACACATATTCCTTCGATTTCACTCCGTATGGCGAAAACTCAGTGAAGGAAGAAACGAAACCACAACGCAAACCCAAGAACCTGAAACTTTAATCAAACATTCACTTTTCAGAACGCAAAACGCAGAAATAATTCAACAAGACTCCACAATCTATTCAAATAAAAGGTATCGAAACTTCTTGAATGATTAGACAGGTGGAAACTAGTGCTTTTGCCACGTAAGTATGCGTATCAAACCTGTACTCTCGCATTATGCGCCTTTTCCACCTTCTCTATTCCCATTTCTGACAGGAAAAAAGTAGGACCTCACCGACCAGTCTAGCGCATAGCTTGCCAAATACTACAAGCAGGACTCTGCAACCTTGTGTGAAAGACTTCTTACGTGTTTTTGTTCATGTTTTAAAAATTCTAATGAGCATTTGATATGCTTAAATAAAGAGTAGAACTGACTGCGCATTACACATATGGATACCTGACCTTGGAAGTTGGCTCATGTGCGTCAAAAGAGCCGCAAGCGAAGGTCGTCGGAAGTTTTCTTTTCCCCCTTTTTTATGGTTTTGGAAAAGACTTTATATTCCTTAGAGGGCATCTGGCCCGAGTACCCGTACCCTTCCTACCTGGAAGTAACAATACAGGAAGCTTCCCAAGAATGTGTGAATTATGTCTCAGACTATAGACGGGGAAATGGCTGTTAGAAAGCAAGATAAGATTAAAAGGTTAACGTTTTTCATTGAATTGACGGAATGGAGTGATTTTCTGTTCTAATAAACGCTTTAAAATCTGGGACACCGACGTTAGATAGATAAGCTAATCTTGAAGATCAAGTTCATAGATAAACGTTGCGTTTTCGGAACTTAATTAGAATAGACCAAAGAATGAAAGCGAATTACATCATAACCGATTTTTCTGGGTTCTTACTCTGGTTCAGAAGTGATGGAATTTGCGGTTTGTGGAGAAACGTCGGGTTCGAGAGCTTCTTGACTAGGTGGAAAGACAGGAGCTGCCTCAGGGAGAAGATTTGGAGATGGGTTTGATTCTACATCTTGGTTTGGGGGGGTTATTGAAGGTTCCAGAGCTACGGCTGACTGGATTGTTTCCACGATCAAATCGTGGTCGATGGCTATGGATACTTCTTGAGCTTCGCTTGGAGCAGATACTCCTTGAGGAATTGTAAACGCATTGGGTTCGTTCTCAGAAACTACTCCCATGGGGAGTTCTGGGGATTGTTGCACATTGGCATGGTCCAATCCGACGTCTTGGGTTACTTGTGACACAAAGGCGACTACACAGGCCAACCTAAGCAACAGTTATAATCAAGATATGGTTTGAGTTTCTATAAAGTATTGATATGTATGATTGGAAAGGTGTTAAAAGGTGTGGATTTGTAATAAATACTATTTGAAACTGTACCTTGTCAACGTTAAAACCAGGAAGTAAGCCGTTGCTCTCGACCCATGGCGCAAGTACAACGTCCCCATATCATACTCACTGAACAATACAAGTTTTGTTTTTTTATTTAAAGTAAATTTATGAAAAAAAAATCTCAGATTTGACGATTAGGAGTCCTAGACACTGCGAATCCTAACCGTCTTTCCGTCGTCGCAGGCTGCTTGGAACTGCCATTCAAGATTCGTTATAGCCTGGGTGTGGTTCACTTCTGAACCCGGAACGAAAGCAAACTTAGCGAATAGCTTTGCTATATGCCTTAAGCAGTAAACAGCCAGTTTAAAGGCGTGGCTTGATTGCTAGGGCGAACCGCGAAAAACTTCCGATTTAATTAAGGAACCGCGAACTTTTCACGAACGAAACCGCGAATCCAAACCTAAACGCATCCTAAAAGAACAGAAACGTGTGGGTCTCAGAAAAAGCTGAAATTGGCGGTAATTTAAACGTTTTAAACATCTTAGTATATTTAAAATACTCTTTTACACCCTAGAAAACATGTCTACCACCGAAGACGTGCTACTCATGGTTCCACACGTTCGTTATAAGAAAAACGATGGTACTTTCTATCTCATGAACGAAAGATTGGGCTGGATGATGCAGTCTCGTAGTACTTTCGCAGTTTCGCATCAATACAGTGACATCAAATGTTAGGAACATGTTCTTAGATACCTTCTTTTAAAGTGTGATCTAACTTCTCTCGTTTTGCAGTACAAAAGATCTCGCCTGAAGGAAAACCCAAAGTCCAACTCCAAGTGTGTCTCCACGACGGATCCGCCTCCACATTCCATTTCAGTAACCCCTTAGGAGCAGCCGCGCAATGTAAAGACCGCGATTCAATCAAAGAAACTTTGCAACAGCTGCTGCCGAAGTTCAAGAAAGCCGTCAATAAAGAACTTGAAGAGAAAAACCGGCTGCTTTCTGAAAATCCTCAACTCCTCCAACTCTACAAGGAATTAGTCATCTCCCAAGTCATTTCTGCGGACGAATTCTGGTCTGAACACGCCACCCCGTACATCAAAAGCCAAATTGATGCCAGTAAACAAAATGTAGGCGTATCTTCCGCCTTTTTAGCCGATATTAAACCCCAAACCGATGGCTGTAACGGCTTACGTTATAACCTCACTTCAGATCTTATCCAATCCATCTTCAACACATACCCCTCAGTCAAACAAAAGCATTTAGAAGCTGTTCCCAACAAAATGAACGAATCGGAATTCTGGACCAAGTTCTTTCATTCACATTACTTCCACCGAGATCGTCTATCCACCGATAAGAAAGACGTATTCACCGATTGTGCCAAATTGGATGAACAAGGTGAAAAAAAAGAAAAAACACAAAAGGAATTTCTAAAAATTCCTTGTACTTGTTTTAAATTAATTAATTAATTGTCCTATTTTAACAAAATAGTTTTAAAGAGAGATTTGGAAGCAAGTAGTGGAGACCCACTTATGGACATAAACGCGTTACATGACAATAACAATGAAGACCAAAATGCGGCTAAAGGTCCAAGCAATCTTTCCATCCAGAATATGATTCGAAGGTAGAAAAAAGGAAAGAAAAACATTTTAGTAATTTTTTTTAAAGGTTTAACCAGCATTCGATTATGATCTTAAAGGCATCCAGTCAAAAGCCAGAAAATGCTAAAGAAGGGGAAGAGCTACCTCTTAGCAAAAAAGTAATATTGAATGCGACAATAAGGTTTTTCAAAAATCATTAATTTAAGATGAAGTAATCGAATTTTGGATAGGCTAAGCTACAAGAGAAGGTTACATACGATGATTTGGGCAGCGAGTTGGAAGATCGGGGTGCGAAACTCAGTTTGGATCGTGTAGAACGCTATTTGCACGGTCCTACGAAAGCAAATGAGGAAATGAATGGCAAATTGAATAGCGAAAGTCAAATTCATGGTGAAGTTATCCAACAATCGGTGCAAAGGTGGGCCAGTAGTAGTCCTACGGTCCCTATCTCTTCTAGTACTGCCATTAAAATACTTGGCGACCTATCCTTGGGCGGGAGTATGATGACTGGCGTTGTACAAGAATCAACACGTAATTTATTTGCCTTAAAATTAGTTTTAAATTAAGTTTAGTACCCGAAAATCGGCTCATTTATAGTCTTGAGTATTTTCAAACCTTATAGATTTCCAAAGCGATACTTTAACGGAATTAAGAGGGATTTACCAGTCGTTTTGCGAGTTATTACGTCATTTTTGGTCCACATTCCCTCCCACGACTCCTCAATTGACAGAAAAAGCTACAAAAATGTATGAAGCATTGCAGCGATTCAATCAAGTCAAATTAGCGCCTTTTGAAGTAAAACTAAATGAACGTAAAAATTTGATAATTGAATAATATTATTATTTTTTTGTCTGTAGCAAAAAATCACAAGGGAAAGTCCTGAAGGACAGAAAGTCATGCGACATATTCGACTACAGTTGGATGCTGCATTTCGCAAATATTCACAGTGGAACGAGAAACGTCGCTAGCCTTAATTTAAATTATACTTTGTCAATGATCTTTGTAATTTTTTTGAAATACAGTGATTTGGCTTTGCTTAGAAACAATTTAGGTAAAGAGGGAAAGCTAAAAAAATAAAATTTATGCATTGCTTCAACTCAAGAAAGTATTTTTTTTAAGAGGAGTAAGGTCGGAAAAAATAAGAAGTGTGTTATAGAACAGACAAATGTGTTCTGACTAAAGAACCCTACGTCAATTATGTATATTAACAGAGTAATTCATTATTTGGCGGTTTAACCTCCGCCCCTTTACCCCAAAATTCAAATTTTCCTATGCTTATAGCATTGGGGGACAGTTGGCCGGAGGCCTAGCGCCTTTACCTATGAGGGAATTTAAAATTGATGCCTGGTCTTTATGGCATCCTTATCTTTTTTTAATGCTTAAACAAGTCTGTAGGTGCTTTGATTAATTTACAAGTTCAATAACGTTTTCTTCGCGCCATCGTGCGATCGGCGTCCTGCCGGGCCGAGATCCGCGCCTGAGAGCCTTTGGGGAAGTTTCGGGTCGGCCTGGCCGTCGAGAGCCCATCCCCTGGCAATGGGACCGAACGTGAGGGTTCCTACTATGCTTTTTAACGCTTCCTACGTGCTTAGAGATTATTCACCATCAAGCGCTGTATGTAACACACTGACATATTAATATTTAAACAATGGAACAACATGATATATACACTAATTACTATCTATTACAAAACCTCTGCTGTTATAGAGTATTCGAGAATAGCACATAGCTTTTCACTGTTGAGAATTATTAAACGTGTCACTTTTGCTTTTAAGTGCTGACCCGATGCATATGGTTGTAATTTTTGTCAAAAACGTACTCATGGGAGTAGTATCTTAACTTTTTAACCGCTTCGTTTAAAAACATTTTTCTCGTCAATATTTGTTTCACTGTTTTTTCACCATTGGTTAATTTTTCCACTACAACACTTAATTAGCTCTATTCTTAAAAAAATTTTGGGATGTTCTTCTCCACATCTTAGAATAACGCCGAGATTATAACGCCAAAATTTGTTGTAGATTATGAGACGAACGAAGGTTGGATCAATATACAATTCTGCACGGCTTCGCACTCTCAAACTGTTCGCATCTAAAAAAAATGGTTATAGATTACTTTTGAATATTTTGAATGTACAATTTACAATTTTGAATATACAATTATAAACTTGTGATAATAATTACTATTTGACATGATGTTGGAGCAAATCTTATGTAAGAGTCCACAAGATCTTAATATGTTATCATACAATTTGAAATTTAACAGAGGAAGAATTGCTTGCAGCTGCGTGACGGAAAGAGTGGTTGAGATGTATGTTTGAGTGGGTGTTTGCGTGGATGTATTCGGAGAGTTCACGTAGAGGCTTCAACATCGAAATCTTCCGATCCGGAAGAAATTCTAAAAAAACGAATATGTTGATAATATAAGATAAATATACAACAACACACCTTCTAAAACCTCGTTGGAATCGATTATATGGAGGGGGAGTAATGGGGGTGGTGGTCACGGTGACGGTGTTGGCGATAGCAGTGGTGATTGGGGTGACGGTAGCTTCTAAATCCTCGTGTATCGGAAACTTGGCAATGGCGGTGTTGGCGATAGAAGTGGTGATGAGGGTGACGGGAACTTCTGCTGTGACATCTCAATCTTAAGAGTATCGGAAACTCTACAAATACGGCTTCTATATCCATGCATCCATATCTGCAAAACAGAAGACATCAACACATTGATTAGTTTAGAAATATACATAAAATAAAAATCCATCATCCTCGTGCACCATCCGGCGTGCTTTCTTGTTCAGCTGTCGCAATGCGCGACTTACCAATCAAACAGTATTTTTATTGTCTTGCGTTCCTGGAAAGGTGTACAGTACCTTTCCCGTCCTTGTGTGTACCACAGTATAAAGGTTTTCACAGTATATGGTAACTGGGGGGGGGGGGGGTATCTTCCAATGTAAAGGGATTCTAAAACGCAGTTAATCATATATTTGTGACATTTTTTACCGCTTCGTGTTTATACGCATGCACGTGTATATGCATGCACGTTAAACTATACGCATGCACCTTTACTGACATAGTTATCGAACAAATATTGATGGGAAATTGTTCGCAAAGCCGTTTACAGTTCCAAACGACCTTCACTCAAAAGGTTTGGCAGAACTTTTTCACATTGCGGTTTTCTCCACAACGAGATAAACGAAAGCTCTTGTGCATTTTCGAGGGGGAGCAAAAAAAGGAAGTATAATGAAGGAAGAAGTTAGGACAATAAATTAACACAATTTGCTGCTACTATGTACACACGGGCTATGAGAATGTTATAAGAAAAGATGAAAATATGAATTACGGAGGATTGGCACTACAGATAAAGATTGTCCTTGAAAACAAGCACGAAGAAATCACAGACCTTAAGATCAAATAATATAATCTGGTTAACTGCAGGGAAAGGATGAACTACTGGACCCGGACAAAAATGAAAGTAAAAGGTATGCCTAGGACAAGATCACCATCCTTTCCTCAAGGCGAATAACAAGGCATATGTTCCAGGTTGCCCCAGTTCCATCTCGCTTGAGGTATAAAAGCGAGAGTCTTTCTTCGATCAAATCAGTTCGGTCTTCGCCCTCTGATACATCCAAACCAACAATGAAATTCTTCTTGATCGCCGCATTCTTGGCTGCTGCCTCCGCAGCTAGCGTGTACCCTGCAGCTTATTCAAGC